>JAUZTB010000002.1:94215397-94230752 GCA_034780895.1 Rhynchobatus australiae
CCCCTCTCACTTTAAATCCATGCCGCCTAGTATTAGACATTTCGACCTTGGGGAAGAGATACCAGCTGTCTACCCGATCTATGCCTCTTCTACCAGGTCTCCCCTCAGCTTCTGCTGCTCCAGAGAAAACAATCCGAGTTTGTCCAACCTCTCCTAATAGCACCTGCCCTCTAATCCAGACAACATCCTGGTAAACCCCTTCTGCACCCTCTGCAAAGCTTCCACCTCCTCCTTGTAATGGGGCAACCAGAATTGACTGCAATACTTCAGATGTGGCCTAACCAGAGTTTTATAAAACTGCTACATAACTTCCTGACTCTTGAACTCAGTGCCTCAACTAATAAAGGCAAGTAATAGAGACACCTTCTTTCCCGCCCTATCAACCTGTACAGCCACTTTCAGGAAGCTATGGACCTGGAGCCCAAGATCCCTTGGTACATAATGCTGTTTAATGGTCCTGCCATTAACTGTGTACAGTTCCTCTACATTTGACCTCCCAAGGTGCAACACCTCACACTTGTCCAGATTGAAATCCATCTGCCATTTCTCATCCCATACCTTCAACTGACCTATATCGCGCTGTATCCTTTGGCAATCTTCTACATTATCCACAACGCCACCAATCTTTGTATCGTCTGTAAACTTACTAACCCACCCATCCACGTTTTCTTCCATCTATACTGCATATGTCACAAACAGCAGAGACCCCAGTACAGATCCCTGCAGAACTTCCAGCCAGAATAAGACCCATCGATATTCCAGTGAACCAAAGATATTCAGGTTATTACGTTTGGAAAAGTTGGCAAGTTGCAACATTGACGATAACTATATTTTAAAAAGTATTTCATTGGCTGTTATACATCCGGGGAAATTGCATAGTCATGGAAACAGTTACGTTAATTGAATCCTTTCTATATAGTGCACTCTCTCCACGTGAGTGAACTGAAGCGATATAGAGCCACTCACTTGTACATTTTCACTTCTTCAAGTGCTTGCAGCGCTTTCTCATCAGCCACAGAGAGCTTCAGCTCCTTCTCCTGACGCTGACACTCTTCTTGGGTCAACCTCCTATAACAGGAAGAGAGGAAGAAACTCAGCAGCTGAAATCACCTCCTCACACAGCCCGGACGGTTTCTAACACTTCATTTAATGACAATCACCAGTCTTCAGTAGCAAGTCATCAAAAGAAAACAAGTAACTGATATCAACACAAAGATAGAAAATGCTGCAAATACTGGTATCAACTTCCAGTCTAAGGCATCCCAGTTGGGAACTACATTGGCAGTAACTCCCCCATAATTCTGAGATTCTCATTTGGTGTTTTATACCAGATGGATTGAGGTGTTTACAGCTCATACATACAAGTCAATAAGAAAGCAGGAAGGTTGTTCCAACTGGCTTTGGAGCAGAGAGAAATGAGCCGGCATAAAGAGTCAGTACACTTTATGCCGCTATAAATGAGGTCAATGACAAGAGCAAGTCCATGTTCATTTCTCAACCTGTGCCAAAGTTGCCCTCAACCAGGACAACCACAATGGACCTCACTGCACTAAAGGAACCAGCTCAGGGTTGCAGCCCAAGAGTTGGTTCTGCCGCTAACCAGCTTCAAACACCCTGCCAGCCAGCTGCCGTGTACAAATTAACTCTTTGGGTGAGGTACTATTGGGCAACAGACCCCACACCCCCCAACCCGACTCCCTATCCCAACAATCAACAGCCAGATTTTTAGATTCAGGGAATCAAGGGAGATGGGGTTAGTGTGGAAAAGTGGTGCTGAGATGAAAGATCAGCCACGACCTCATTGAACGGGGGGAGGCGGCGTGGGGGCCGAGCAGCCTACTCCTCTTCCATACCTTACGTTCTAGGGCTGAATGCTCCACCCAAGCCAATTCAGACAACATTCACAGCAAGGTTAGTGTTGTCTAAGCATCCATAAATATGGTGTTTGTGAACGACAGATGACGTCTCACCAACCCCATGGTAGGGTCAGGATAGAAGGACATGGTTACAAAACCCCATTCCCTCCATCTCTGCTCCCCGAAGCTGTGAATCTGATCACACCTGCCATCTTTACCGGCTCTGGCCTCTGTCCTCTGTCCTCCACAGTAACGTGGCTAAACCAGCCATTCGGTTGTATGGAAGCATGACATTAAAAAGAGAATGCCAAAACTGTACAGACTATCCAGCATTGACATACACACCTAATCTGGACACAGCCCAATCAGCCATACAAATTCTCCCTCTCAAACATTTGACACTGGTACCTAAATTGTGACAGCTATTCTCAGATGGTCTCCTGTCAACTTGATTCACTCCAAAAATATCAAGAAAAGCTGAGAGCACTGGATTCAGAAAAGGCCGAGGGACCAGATGACATCCCAGTTGCTTCATCAACCATCACCCTTCCAGCAGGTCAGAAGTGGGGATGTTCAGTGATGAATGCACAATGATCCAATTCCATTTGCAGAAAATGCAGTTCAGAGGCTGGGTATCCTGCACTGAATGACTCACCTCTCGATACTCAAAGCTTTTCCATCACCTACAAGGCACAAGCAAGGAATATTCTCCACTTACCTGGGTCATATAGTTGCAACACCCAAGAATCTCATCATCATTCTGGATAAAACGGCCCATCCACCCAAAACATTCATTCCTTCCACCAAACCATCTCCCCAAGAAGGATAAGGGTAGCAGGTGCATGGGTACACCACCACCTGCGGCGTCTCCTCCAACCGGCACATCACCGTAACTTGGAAGTATATTGTTCTTCTAATGGCACTGGGTCTAAATCTTGCAGCTCAACAGCGCTGAGAGTGCTTTCAGCAACAGGACTGTGGTAGTTCAACTGGTAACACACCACTTCCTCAAGGGCAACAAACGTAGGGCTTGCTGCTAACACCAAATCGCTAAAAATTTATAAATAATCACGTGGCAATAACCATTGCGCATTTTGCTGCAACGTGACTGAGCTTGGAATACTAGAAAGAATGCAGCTGAACATTAAATCTGCACCTCTCTCCTGTGGTGAAGTACTTTGATTCACTGTGCCATCCAATCTATTCTGTTTATCACGTACTGCGACGTCCCACCGAACACTACTGGGACCACACAGCTGAGGAATGAGATTTGGAGAAATTGCTTCCCTGTATCAACAATGATGCCACCAAGTGATGTGATAGCAAATCTCAGCAAGGTATAGAGTGGGTTATTTCTACCACACCCCTAATCACCTTTCCACTTAGTAACTCAATCTTGAACTGATAAGAAAAACAGATTTAACATTTTAGGTCAACATCCTTAAACCAGACGTTGACCCAAAACCTTAACTGTTTCTCCCTCCACAGATGCTGTCTGACCTGACGAACATTTCCAGTGTCTGCATTATTTTGCATTCTGGTGATAGGAAAGGCTAGGTGAGGTGGTGGATGGGGCTGAGCACGGGGCCGACCAGCCAGCACCCAAAACAGAAAAGTTGCAGTTCCGCGTGGAACCTCAGATACATACCAACTTGCCAGGACTTTTGGTTTTATTTTCCTTCAGAACGTGACTCATTTTCACTCTGGAGGCTACTGCTGTTGTCAGAAGTTGGTCTTAAGCATCGACATTACATAGCAGAAAGGCAAGCTCTGCCCTTCATTGAGAAACCCAATAAGGAAATCTTACCATACCAATCAAATCACTGGGGATACAGTGGGGGTCTAGATAACATCCTTCATATGGCAGCTACCTTAATCCCATCCCCCCAGCACTGGTACCATTCTGCTTTACAACATTTCCTACTCTCCGCCACTCTTTCATATCAAGCACTCCTGAAAGCAACACCCCACCCCCTCTGCCTCAGGTATGCTGCTGACTTACTTCTGCAGAGCCATCTCCTTCTGGTGGTAGAGTTCAGTCAAGATTTCCAACTTCTGCTGCATTGTTTTAAATTCATTCTCGAGCCTCGATTTCTCCGTCTCAGTAGCTGCGAAGTTGTGTTCAAGCTGCTTAATTTGCTCTGTGTGAGGAATAAATGAATGTAAATTTCCAAAACAGTGACTAAAGATCAGGGACACGTGGCTGTAGTACATCTACCAGCTCTCTCCATACTACCAATCTCTCCCTCCATCACCATGAAACTCTCTTCTGAGCTGTAGAAGTGGCAAGAAAACCCAAGAATAAAATGGTCAGGAAATCCCTCCCCAGGCAGCTCTGCATCTACAACCAGGACAGGTGAGTTAGGAGAACAGGAAGAGCACAAGGTTGACCTCCTCTCAACCATATTAATGGAGGAGCTGAAGCCAGCCTTTCTCCCAATGAGGGAGAAAACGTTGGTCAAATTCAACATTATCTTATTGAATACAAGATCAAACCTCCGCCTAGTCACACCAAACAAACACACATCTTACCCTCCAGTTCATGCCTGGCTCTTATTTCATCTGTCAGCTTGGCTTGGAAGTGATCTTTTTCCTCTTCAATGATCTTCAAGGTGGTTTTTACCTTAAGAGCAAGGTTGAAGAGTAAATGACACTCCTGTACATCAAGCCGTCAAATAGAAGCCACAAAGACAACAACTTTCCCTTCAACTCACCCTTGAGACGTCCATCATTTGCTGTATCTTCATCTTTGTCTTCTTGCTTTTATCTAAAGGGAAAAAAAATTCAGACAGTAAAACCTGTAAACAATTAAATGAAAGTGTTTAATATAATAATTTACTTCAAACTTCTGAGCATAAAGTACTTAAGTGAATAGACAATACATTACCATCTGTGTATCACTACTATATTTACCTGTGACACCACTTTCAGTGAACTATACACTTGCACTCCTAGGTCCCTCCTGTTCCATAACACTCCCCAGGACCCTACCATTCACTGTACAAGTCTTACCTTGGTTTGATCTCCCAAAATGCAAAACCTCACATTTATCTGGATTGAGAGCCATTTGCCTATCCTCAGCCCACATACCCAGCTGATCAAGACTCCCCACCCCTACAATTTTTTTTTATAACCTTCTACACTATCTACACCACCAGTTATTTTAGTTTGGCACTACATCATTGGCCGAAGGGCGTGTCCTGTGCTGTTTGAAGATTTGGGGAAAATTTCCAAGTGTGTTTTGATCACCCATCTATGCTACACCTCTGTGCTTCAGAGTGATTTGTCTGGCCAATTCAGAGGATGATATGTATTAGTGTGGATGGAAGATTGGCTGGCTAACAGGAAGTAGCAACCGCACATGGATCTTTTGTGTTTGTCAAGATGAAACAAGTGGTGTGCCACATGCATCAACAAGTGAAGACATTGAAGGTGTGGTCGCTAAATCTGCTGATGGCACACAGCAGGAGAGCTGTGAAGAGTATGTAAAGGCTACCAAGGGATGAAGATAGGTTGAGTTTGTGGGCAAAGATCTGGCAAATGGGAGTGTAACATAGGGAAAATGTGCAAGTGTTCATTTTGGCAGGAAAAAAAATCTTATCTAAACGTTGAGCAACTGCAGAGCTCCAAGGTATCCTGGTGCATGACATGCAAAAGAATTCTGCAGGTGCAGCGAGTAATTAGGCAAGTTAACAATGTTATTGTTTATTACTGGGGAAGTTATGCTCAGTTACATGGAGCACTGGTGAGACCACATCTGGAGTATTGCCTACAGCATTAGTCTCCTTGTGCCAGGAAGAACGTTCATGTGTTGGAAACAGTCCAGAGAAGGTTTATCAGACTAATACCAGGAATGGGTGCAGACACAAGAGAGTCTGCAGATGATGGAATCTGGAGCAACACACAAAAGTGTTGGAGGAACTCAGCAGGTCAGGCAGCATCTATGGAGAGAAATAAACAGTCGACGTTTCGGGCCGAGACCCTTCATCAGGACTGGAAAGGAAGAGGGCAGAAGCCAGAATAAGGTGGTCAGGGAGGGGGAGGAGCACCCGCAAGATAGGGGAAGGTAGGTGGGTGGGGGAGGGGGAAGATGCAAGAAGCTGAGAGGTGAGAGGTAGAGGAGGCAAAGGGCTGAATGGTGGGTTGTCTTACGAGTAAAAGTTGAACAGGCTGGGCTTGTATCTGTTGGCATTTAGAAGATTGAGGGGTGACGATTGAAAGTTATAAAGACCACAAGGGGTCTTGAGAGGGTGGAGAGGATATTTCCTTTTGCAGGAGAACCGTTGTCTCAGAATGTCGTGAGCCTTTGGAACTATATTCTTCACAGGGCAGTGGAAACTGCCTGAATATTTAAGGACTCTTGATAAGCAAAGGGATGAAAGGTTTCCACAAGCAAAACAGAATGCATAGTTTAGGTTTCGAGCAGATCTGCCATGACCTTATTAAATGGCACAGGAGCCTGGCCTATTCTTTCTCCTATTTCATATATCAAGAGGCAAGTGTGTAGGATCAGACAGAACGACAGCTTCCCTTCCTTTAACGGAGTTGCTGAACAGGTGGGTTTCTCTGACAATGCTGCCATTTACTCTGCATTACCCACAACCTGGAAAGGAGAGGCTTGAACTTGCGAGTCATTAGCCAAATATCCAAAGCTCTACATTGCTGCATCCAGTTAACTATTCCATGGAAACAGAACTCCGATTGGTTCCTGCACAATAAAAGTCAGCCCATTCACAAGATCCCTCAACATAAACACATGCATTTGCCATTGGGCTTCCTGGATAACAACTGGACCAGTGGACATTTTGCACAATTGATCTCCTCGTGGCCAAAATTCAGTGAGGCCAAGTTGAGTGACCCTGCTTCCCAGACCTTTACATACTAAATCCTGTTGATCTGTAACCCACGTTTGCATTGACCTTCACTGGCCCTCAGTTCAATAAGGCCACGATTTAACACTTTTACCCTAGTGTGCAAATACCTCCAGGGCTTTGCTGCCACTCCCCCCTCCCTCTCTGATCTCTGTAACCTTCACCAGCTTTACAATCTTCATTATCACTGCAATTCTGGCTCCTTTGCATCACTAATTGATGTTTCCCTTTTGCTCTTGAAATTCCCCTCTCCTCTCCCCAGCCAACAGTTCCAAATCTAAATTCTTGTTCTTTGAGCAAACTTTGTCAAATTCCCTGAAAGGTTGTGATGTGGCTTGCAGTTATTTTTTCCCCAGGAGGGGCTTGGAGATCTTTTACGACATGTAAGGTGCCACACATCAATACAAACTGTGTCCTGGTACACTGGCAAATAATGAGTGAACCCAGGTCCCAAGTCCACACAGTTGATTTGTTTAGACACATTTAATTTTCAAATTCTGTTAATGGAACATTTTGCAGTGGGACTAGTATTCACATGTCCCTTCCTTAATCAGCAATAAGGTAAACCACTGTTTGCCAAGTGATTGCATTAGTTTTACCTGGCAGCTCACCATTAGCCACTTCACCATCCACTTCTTTGTCCCAGCCGTTATCTTCACTGTCAGACTCTGTGTCAAGCTGTCGAAGCTGCATCACACAGTCAGTCAGCACCTGGATGTTGGGCAAGAGTGAGAAAGGTTACACTACTAGCTTAACAATATCGCTGCAGAGGTTGAAATTCCTAAAAGATGAGCCAAGGTCTCATTTAAAGTCACTTAAATGCAAGAATCTTATGGGAAACATCTTCTCGGATTTTCAACACAGCTCCTTTAAGAATGGCCCCATGGAACAAACATTCCCCAACCTGCTGAGGTGACAAAATGACTGATGTTTGTAACAGATAAATTGGCCCAACACTTCCACATCAAGTCAATATTTATGCCTAGGAAACAGATTATGTGACACTTCTGAAGGGGTGGGTGTGTGTAGATTTGGTGGAAGAGGCAGGTGTTGAGGCTTCACTATAGGGGACACCACTAAAGTAAGCTGTATAGGGTGATGTGACTATGGTAGAAAATAGGGAACTATCGTCTGCAGCCAACTGTGTTGTAGCAAGACTAAATCTTAAACACCCAAAAATGACAGGAAGTACATTTCCCAGTGCCATTTTCGATCCATATAAAAACTTAAAACAAAATAATTGATAAAAAACTTACAAACAAGGCAATCATTTTGGGGAGGGGAAGATTTGGAAAGACAACTTTGATTTCTTCAACATTTACAAGGGGTTTGATTTATTAAAGATGGGAAGCAGTTTTACAAAGAACAAATCAAAAACTTAAATGAAACTAGATTTGAATTGGACATTTAAATTTTCATATTTGTAAAACTAGCTACCTACAATTCAGTAACAAAGACAGTTGAAAATAATCATTAGAGTATAAAGTAAATGCTTATATTTTTAACCAGAATTTTTCATGAACATGCTTCAGTAAATGTACATCCAGCAGTGGTTAAGCACATCCATGTGGGACACCAACTCCATTCCCCTCATTAAATCCTGTCCTCACTCACTACAATTGGAGGCGAAATCAGAATGTTTGCAAGGTCACGATTCCATTCCATTAGTTGAACTTCCCCTTGTACATTACGTGGGGTGTTTATTTACAGTGCTTAGAGAGCTGAAAATAATGAGTGGAAATTTGAAGGTAACGAGAGATGTTACTTGGGAATGTCAATTCAGAACTACTTTACCATTCAATAGATAGAAGGCAAAAGATTTACAGAATCTTTTTTTTTCTGAAATATTACATTTGTTACAAATGTTCACATTCATTGCATTTTTCAGGATAAAGTAATTTTAAAATCTCTACATAGGCAGTTCTTTCAGATCTCGTAGTAATCATTTCCACACATACTGGTGAAAGGAGCTAGAAATTAGATGATAAGGGGAGAAGGGTTCAGGAGGGGCAAAACCAAGTGAACATTTTGATGCTTGTATTTGATTTTAGTGTTTACGAGATGTTCTCAAATTTAACCTGATGTACCTCAGCTCTTTCCCAGAGCTTCAGAACAACAGAGCCTTGCCCTTTTATCGACATCTTCCCAATACTGTAATCATCTTTTCGAAATAAAACCTTCTGTTAACTAATCAGTACTTTTTAGTCTCATGGTGTCATACATAGAAGACTTTGACCTATTTGCCATTAATAACATAAAAATGCTTCTAATGATTGATTGAATTGAATGAAACAGCTGTAGGAACTCTTTCAACGTACCTCGATCTCATTATCCTTGTAGGCCAGGGCTTCCTCCAGGTCTCTCTGAGCTTTCTGGCAGAGCTTGATTTGCTCATTAAGCTCACTGTGTCGCTCACTCCAGCCTTCTGCCTCTTTCAGGAGCTGCAAATCCACAAAACAAAGCCTTTGTCAGTAACCTTGGGTTCTTCAGGTGTGCTCCTGAAGTAAAAGTGGACACTCACCTGACTTTTGCTCTGCTTGAGCCTAGCATTTTCTTCAAGCACAGACTGGAGATCTGCTTGCAGTTTTTCTTCATTTGTTTTGGCACCACAAAGGGCTTCTTGCACCTTAAAGGATACACATCCGTGTTAGGTAATGCCCACCACCACTACAAAACTAAAGTCTCTTGAAAACAGTGAGTATCACTGGGGAGCGGAACAGGCCCACAGATGAACCTCCTATTTACGGTTGCTAACAACCATGCTGTTTAATTCCTCCATCGGGTTTCAAGCTCCAAGACTTTGCTGGACTCCTCTGGCTGATACTGAGTACGGTACTGAGGCAGTGCTGGATTGCCAAATGTTTTATTTTTTGTTTATTTATTTTTGGCATGTGACGTTGCTGGCAAGGTCAGCATTTACAGCCCAACCCCAGTGACCTTTGAGAAAGTGGTGACGAGCTACTGGAGTCCTTCTGGTGAAGATACACCAACAATGCTGTTGGGTAGCGAGCTCTAGGATTTGGACTTACAACAGTGAGGGAACACCAATATAGTTTCATATCAGGAGGGTGTGCGACTTGGAGAGGAAACTGCAGGTGGTGGTGTTTGCATGGACCTGCTGCCCTAGTCTTTCCTGGGAGTAGAGGTCATACATTTTGGAGATGCTATTGAAGTAGTCCAAGTAAACAACTGCAGTGCATTTTGTAGACTCCACACACAGCAACAATGGTGCACCTGTGGTGGAGGGAATTATTTTTTAAGGATGGTGGATGGGGTGCCAAACAAGCAGGCTGTTTTATTTTGGAAGGCATAGAGCTTCTCGGGTGCTGTTGGGGACTGTTCATTCAGACAATGCCTTGTAGATGGTGGAAAGGCTTTTGGGGTGTAGGGAAGTGAGACCACCAACATCTACAACTATCTTCCTTGGTGCAAGCAATAACTGTAACCATTGGAATGCTTTCCCTAACTTCAGTTTTACCAGGATTCTTGATGCCACACTCAGTCAAGTGCTAGTTTGATGTCGCTTTCTTTCTGGAATTCAGCTTTGGTCCATGCTCGGTCAAGGCTGTGAAGAGATTTGGAGCCAAGTGACTCTGGAATAACCCATTCTTCCTTCAAACATAAAGTTAAACCGGAGTTCCTTTTATCTATTCTTTAGGTCTTTATTAAGTGCTGGGACACAGTGAAAATAAGCCAATCAGGCAATTATTTCCGTTGCTTGTGGGATTTTGCCATGTATGAACTGGCCACTGCAATTGCCTATATCATGGTGATTATACACCAAATGGAATCTACTAGACATGAATTACTTTCAGACCAAGAAAAAAAAGAAAGACATAACAAGCTGCACTGAATTTCCTTGTTCCATCAGTTTCTTTTTACTTAGCCAAACAGAGTACATCCTCTCTCATATTTCATGTTATAACCTCAGTTCAACATTTGCAATCCACTACTCTTCACACCAATTTATTCAAGCCTTCCCCCACCCTCAATAAACATGCTCACTGCAAGTGGATGTGAAAATTCAGAGCATCTGTTCATTTCATGTTTCCAGGGAATCATTAAGGAAGCATGACAATAGGAGGTCACAGTCAAGGTGTTTGAGCATGTGATTTAGATTATTCCCACTCTGCATAAGGCAACAATACCAGAGTATTACAGAGCTGTTGTGTTTGCAGAAGCTACCAACATTAGCTGACATTATACTACTGGAATGCTCTGTGTACATTCAAGACCACCTACATTATACAGTTGTAGTGCAACCTATATGGTGATATTAGTCCATATCACACAGTTACTCTAGAGTTAACTAGCCCACAATGTACAGCCATCATGCTCTATATAGAGTAATTTTGGCCTGTCATTTGTTTCTACAGACAGCATCAGTGAGTGATCATGCACTGTGTAATGTTCTCCTTAGGTCACATGGCTGTGATGCTTGTATGCAGTGCTTTTAGTCCACATTACATGGTTACAATGCTCTGTATACACCATTCAGGCCTACAATTGCCCAGTTTTTTTTTAAACTTAGGGCCCCCTTACCTGTGACAACTCTGCTGAATGAGCCGAAATAACTTTTTGCAATTTTTTCACAGATTTTTGAGTATCTGCAATCTGGGTTTGTCAAAAAGAAAAATGGAAAATAAAAATTAAAGACAAAACATGGACACAGGTATCAACTGCAATGCATGATACTCCAGCATCAAGAAGCTGGTTCTGCCCATCACAGTTACATTAGTCTTGGAAAGCCATCCAAATTTGTCCCACTTCCCTCACAGTCCTTCCACTTTCTTCACATGCAGTGCAGTCCAGACAAAACACTTTGTTGTATGTGCTCCTAGGCATGATAAGACACTAGTGCTTTACTGCTTGTTGGTCCAATGGCCTCTGATTACCAACTCTCCAGGAAGTATATTGTTTTAAATACTTCTATAAAATCTCCCCTTAACCTTGCATGTTCCAGAGAGAACAATCCCAGCTTCATTCTCATCAAAAATTACTATTCCAGTAAATCTCTGCACCCATTTCAAGACACCGACACCCTAAGATACTTGTGCCCAGAAATACCATACCCCAGCTGAGGTATTAAGCAGTTTTTTTGCTCCCCAAGCTTGAGAAAACTTGTACAGTTTGTACTCCTTACCACTATTAAATGGAGAGTGCAGCATGCTTCACAACATCTTGTCACTTTCAAGTCTGAACACGTGAGCTCCTACATCCATTATGCTGTCAATAAGATTGTACCATGACTCCACTGTTCCAATGAGTCAAAGAGTTGCACAGCACAGAAAAAGGCCATTGAAACTTTTGAAAATTAAAAAAAGTTGATTAAAAATACATTAGCTCATTTGCAAATGAATAAAAACCTTTCCCCTGACTCTAGGGTGAATTAGGTAGATTCTTGATAAACAAAGGATTGAAAGGTTATTGGGAGGAGTTGGGATATGATGTTGCAATTAGAACAACTTTTTGAATATTCAAACACTGCTTCCACAATCCTTTAAAAGAAAAAAACACCTCATTTCTGTCTTAAACAGTGACACCTCAGTCTACATTCTTCCACAAGAAAAGAATCCACCCAATCAACACCCTTCAGGATCTTATACGTTTCAGTTGTCATATTTCTGTGTTCAAAGCTCTAACAGGTACATGTCTGGCCTGTCCAATCTTTCCTTATAAGACAATCTGCCCATTCTAGGAGGCAGTCCCATGAACCTTCTCTGAATTGCTTCATTTACTTTCTTCCTTAAATAAACAGAGTAATATTGTACCCAGAAATGGCGTTATCAATGCCCTTTAATTAATTCCTGAGATGAGGGGGTTTCTTACGAGGAAAGGTTGAACAGGTTGTATCTATACTCATTGTAGATGAGTAGAATAATAAGTGATCTGATTGAAACCTGTATGATTATGAGAAGGATTGACAAGATAGATAAGGAGAAGATGCATGTCACCTCATGAGGGAACCTAGAATTTGGGGACATGTTTTCAGAATAAGATGTGTCTAATTTCTTTTCGCAGAGGGTCATGAATCTTTGGCAATGGCAACTTTAGAGAGCGCTGGAAGCTGTAAAATTGAATTCAATCAATATATTTGACATAGTGGAGCTAAGGGTCATGCAATATCAACAGATAAGTGAAGCTGAGGCAATGATCAGATTAGTCATGAATCTATTGAATGACAGAGCAGGATCAAGGAACCATATGGCCTATTCCTGTTTCTTTTTCTTGTGTTCTTATAGATTCTCCAGCTTAATACTGGTGAATCCAGCAATATAGGGCTACCCCAATGGACACCATGTAAATTCCAATGACAGAGCAGTGTAACAGGTGCAACAGCATCTGTCATTCAGTAAGTCCTGGATCTACAGCAGGAATGATTAGATGTAAATCTGCCTTCTGCTGGGGTGGGTGAATGTCAAAGGTTCTCTTCAGAAAGTGAGAGCCACGGCTGGCATGTTTTGACCCAACGTTGTGAATTTAAAACAAGAATGCCAATTTAATTAGGCAATAAAAGGGCATAATTAATTGTTGATGATGTCACAGTTAGTTTTTTTGTCTAAGCTTTAAATGCATTGGGCCAACTCGTCCTCCTTCCTCAGATGTATGTATATGAAACCTAGAAGATGTGTGAGTTTCAGATATTTAGTTTTGTGCAAAGGTGCAATGCTTATGAAAGTAGCATTGGATATTATTGATAGTTGTTGGATGAGTGGTAGATTGTACAGTACAGTGTGAAGTCCTACTGCAATGGTGAAGTTTTTGGGAGGCTGGATTTGTTGTTATGGTCACTGATGTTAATCATATGTATTTTCTGGCACCGCTTTCAGGTCCTTGACACTTCCATTTTGCACTGATGTCCTTGGCTGCATCCTCCCAGTGCCACTTCACGGCCAACCTGGAAGGCACCAAGCATTATCTCATTTCCACTTCCTCCAGTAACACATTGAGAGATAATAGAGAAAACTGGAATATCTGCTTCTTATTAGAATCATGGAGTCATACAGCATGGAAACAGACTATTCAGCCCTCAGAGTTCACGTCAACCATCAAGCACCCATTTACATATTCTACTGAGTTTTGGTGCAGGGTTTCAACCCAAGATGTCAGCAATTCCTTTCTTCCCACAGATGCTGCTTGACCCGCTGAGTTCTTCCAGCAGATTGTTTGTTGCTCCAGATTCCAGCATCTGCAGTCTTTTGTGTCTCTTACTCTAATCCTATTTTATTCTCCCCACATTATCTTCAACTCCCCCACATTCTACCAGCCCACACACCTTTGGGATGTGGGAGGAAACTAGAGCACCTGGAGGAAACCCTCGTACAATATGCAAAATCTGCATCAGAGGCCAGGATTGAACCCAGCTTGCTGGAGCTGTGAGGCAGTGTTTCTACTAGCTGCACCACGATGCTGCCTTCTGTTCCTGGGTGGGGGGGAGGGTCTGCCATTGGCTGCATTATAATAAATTCCAGCAGCATTTGTATTACTGCACAGTGACTTTGAGTAGCTGTTGGATTTGGTAAGCACACCCTTCTCTAAAAGATGCAGTCTTGGTTTTAATCAGCTCCAGATCAATTTAGCTATCAACAGCAAACACCAAAATTACACCCTGTGAAGATGCAGTGGTGCATTAAACAGAGTTGTTTGTGTTGGCTGATTTTGGTTAGGCACTGCAGTCCATGGGCATCAGTGGGAAAACATTCTACTAGTTGGAGTCATACCTTACACAAAGGAAGATGCTGTGAATGTTCGAGGTTAGTCATTACAACTCCAGGACTTCACTGGAACATATTGCCAGATAATATCTGGCCGCTTCATAAGTGATCTTACTTCAACCTGACAGAAGTGGGAATGTTTGCTGATAATTTCACAACGTTCAATTCCATTTGCACCTCCTCGGAGAATGAAGCAATCCATACTTAGACAACATTCCAGTGCATTAGGAAGATTTGGAAAACCTTCAGCCATGGGATAATATGTGGTAAGTAATATTTATGCTGAACAAGTGTCAAGCAATGATCATCTTCAACAAAACTAATTGCCCTTGATATTCAATGACACTACTTTCACTGAATCTTCCATCAATATTCTGCGGGGTCACAAATGACCAGAAACTCAATTGGACCAGCCAGTTCTGAGGCAAAATGGGGAGGTCAGAGGCTGGTATCCTGTGGCCAGTGACTCACCTCCTAACACTCCAAAGTCTTTCCACCACTTACAAGCCATAAGTTAGGCGCATGATGGAATATTCCCAATGTGCTTGGATGAGTGCAGCTCCAACAACATTTAAGAAGCTCAATACATTCAATACAAACCAGCCTGCTGGATGAGTGCAGTTCCAACAACATTTAAGAAGCTCAATACATTCAATACAAACCAGCCTGCTTGACTGGGATTTCATCCATTACCCTGAGCTTTTATTCCCTTCAACAATGGTACACCAATGCTGCAGGGTGAGCTAAATTGAAAAAAAATGAGCCATTTCTGACATAGCCTGCTTTCAGAAAGCACATGGGACATCCACCACCAGGCACATTTTCTTCCAAGTAACACACCATTCTGATTAGGAAATATATTAACGTTTCATCATTGCTGGGTCCAAATCCTAGAACTCAACCCAAAAGCACC
>JAUZTB010000002.1:94304400-94315968 GCA_034780895.1 Rhynchobatus australiae
ATACAGGATCTTTGACATCCTAAGGAACTTCACAGGAATTATCAATTAAAATTGAAGATGAACTACATAAGACATACCAGGACAAATGACAAAAAGCATGGTTTTAAAGGAGTGAACTAAAGCACAGGAGAGAGACAGACATAAAAGGTCCTGAACTAAGGGGTTCATCAACTGAAAGCCCAGCCAACAACTTCAATTCAGGCATGACTGAGAGACCAGAACTGAAGGCAAACATTTTGGGAGGTTGTAGGACTGGAGAACAATATAAAAATAGGGAAGAGCAAATCCATGGAAGGATGTGACATCAGAGATGGAAATTTTAAAAATCAAGACATTAATCGTCTTGGAATCAATACATAGAGGAGATGCAGTGGAGCTTTGGAGAACTGCCAGTTTATGTCCAGTCAGGAGTGCATTGGAATAGTGAATCTGGAGGTAACAAAGCCACGATCAAAGTTTCAACAGCAAAAGGACCATGGCCAAAGTAGAAATAAGTGGTCTTGGTGATAGCATAAAAACATGATTGAAATCTCACCTTCAAGCCAAATGCAACAGCAAGTAAGGAACAGATCTGTCCAGCCTCAGACAACTGCCAGTGTGGCTGAAAGAAGAGCCACACTGAAATTTGGCTGCCTGAAAAGACAGCTTTAGAGCAAAGAAATTTCTGCTCATTATGGATGTGGGTTGCAGTCTTTTAATTTCAAGGAATCAGAAGGTTGAAGAGGTGCAATGTCATCTGCGTGTGTGGAAATGACAATGTTGTTGTTTAAAAGTAACAAGATGTAGTGCTGATGAACACCAGATGCAATGGAACAACAGAAGAGAAGCTAGGGCTTGTGATTCTGTAGCTACAGTTGGAGCGAGACAAATTCCTCACTGTGCCATTCATTTTGCAGCAGTAATAATAATGCAAGTTGTAATATCCACCTTGCTTTGTATTGTTAATAAATTACAGTTGATGTGACAATACTTTAATAGTGCAACATATTTACAAACACAAACAATACCCTAAAGAAATTCTCAGTTCTGATGAAGTCATTGACCTGAAGCAATTTGGTTCTTCTCTTGCAGATGCTGTCTGATTTGCTGCATATGTCCATCATTTTGTTTTTATTTGTGATTGAAATTATGGTCCATTATCAGATCAGTCATCCTTGCCATTGTCCCTGGCATGCTGCTTTATATGTATTAATCCGCTAAAACCTGGGGCAGGGGAGGTCATCATTGAACCATGTCAATGATGCTCTTGTTCTGTCAAATACAATTGGTACTCAGGAAGGAGCCCACTATTCCCACTGTCATTATGCCCAAGCACAGCCCAGACCCAGCTGAACCAGCCCAAACAGCATGAAGCTCAGTCCATTTGTACCGTGTCCAGTTCATTCAAGAACCTTCTACATTTTGTTATCAGCACTTTCAGGGCTTCAGACACCAACACTTCTGGTGGAAGAATTCCCGTTGATTCCACTGAAACTTTAAAGATAAAAGAAGATTAGTGGACAGCAACACCCCCAGAATCCTGGGAAAACCAGGTCAACTGATGTTTTTAAAGGATAACTCATCTCCCACTACCCAAGGCTCAAAGCTTGCTAACTTCTGGAACCTTACTCATTCACTGTGAACAAACATGACTGGACATGGGAGGGAGAGGCCATTACAGAACCCCTGAATCTAATGTACAACATTATATCACAAGATCAATGAATTTACCTTCAACCCCTGTCAAACACTTTATAAAATGTTTTTTCTCCCCCCACTAAGCTTATGGTTACACAGAACTATGTCCCCAATATATGAAAATCAAAAGGAAACATGTAAATATTAGAATTCTAAAATTAAACACACAAAATGCTAGAAAAAGAGTTAAGGTTACAGGTTAAAGAGTTATGTTTGAAGTTAGAGAAGGTGCAGGAAAGATGGATCTGGCAAAGGGACTATCTCTGATGGGGTGAAGTCAAGGTTGCCATACGGATAAACTGTAGAGGTCATCTAATAATCTTCAACTACCTCTACAACTACTCTCTCTCCCAGCTCTGATCAAAGGTTTTCTACTCAAAATATCCAGTCCAGATGAAGCGTCTCAACTCAAAACGTTGACTGTCCATTTCCCTCTACAAATGCTGCCTGACCCGCTGAGTTCTACTAGCAGCTCGTTTTTTTGCTCCAGATTCCAGCAGCTGCAGGCTTGTGACCCCATCTACTCAAAATATTAATTCCCTTTCCTCAGATGCTCAACTAGTGTGTTCAACATTTTGTGTCCTCCATGACGACTGGTGCAATAATGATCTTGCACAGCACCTTTGAAAATTTTACTACTTGAAAGTTGAAATGCAATTTATCACTGATGACAAAGGATCTTCAACTCAGAAATGGCTGTTTCTTTCTCCACAGATTCTGCACAACTTGTTGAGTGTTTCCAACATTTTCTGTTTTTATTTCAGATTTCCTGCATCTGCAGTCTTTTGGCATCGGAGGTAGTTTGACGAGGATGGAAGTGTGGGCAGTGTCAGTCCAGTCTATCTCCAGCAGGGTCCTCTACAGCCAGTGAACACAGTCCAAAAGTTGTCTACAACATGGAGTGCCCAGCATCCATCAAGTTGTCCAACTATGGACAGGGATCACAGCCCAGCTCTGGTCGTCTACAATATGGGGAGGGAGCCCAGGCATGTTCCAGTTCCGTACATCTCAGAGACAGCCAGTTACAGTCACTCAACTCAAAACAATACTGAACCCAAAATACCTTGTGTTGCTACACTTCCCCAAGATAATCTTCCCTCCATCCACAGCATGTACTTACAGATGTAGTGATCTCGAACTCTGCCAAGACGGACAAGGTTTTTAAGGTCATCGTGGCGGAAAATTTCCCGACTGCAGGAGTCCAATCGAGAATTCACAACATTTGCAAATTTTCTTCCTATGTCAAAAGGAACAAATGACTTTTCAACTCCCAGTCATCAGAGTCAATATTGTGCATCAGACCAGACCCCAATATCATCTGGTTCCTCGGCTTGCCCGCTTCAAAAGTTATCAGGCGCTGGTTAAGAGTGTACCAGATAGAAAACTGTATCAACGTGGTGCAGGTAGAATAGGGTTTCCCCAATTTATACAATCTCACCATATGCAGGGAAACTGAAGACAGCAGATTTGGTGAGACCAGATTTACACCTCAGTAATGGTTACATTCCAAAATATCAATGAACTGACCCATTCCCAGTATGAATCTCAGACTTTACACAGAAATTGTAACCAACAGGGCATTCAACCTAACTGCCTTGCATCCTACTTTCACCCATCCTCCATCTCTGCCCATCTCCATGCATCCATGCCATCCACCACTGCTGAAAGCACGCAAAGAGCAGGCAAGCTGTATCACTGAGGAATCCTCATTTTTCCATTTTATTTTAAAACTAAATTCCTAAACATCTAATGCTTAATGTCATGGACAGTAACCTGCATTAAAGAAGCCAAGAGCAGAGAAGCTCTTTCTATCCTTGCTCCACTTAATGCTCTAAAGCAGTTGCAGTCCAATACAGGACCCTCTTGTTAAAGGAGCTTGTTCATGGTTCCTCCTGAATATACTAGCTCTTTTAATGAAGTATCCAATAACTCTCACTTCCCTGGTAAGATTCAAGGTTAAGTTTAAATTACCTTCAATTATCAATTTGCTTCAACCATCCTTTCAGATAGCACATTTCAAATAATAACTTAATATCTCCCCACTTCTCATGCCAATTATTTTAAACAGGTGTCCTGTATCAACTTTTCTTCCACTGGAAAGATCCTTCCCTTGACATAAATCCCTCATTATTCTGCACACCTGTACTAAAACCAAATTACTGGAGATGCTGAAAATCTGGAATAAAAAGAGAATGCTGGAAATATTCAGCAAATCAGGCAGCATCTCTAGGAAGAGAAACAGAGTGAATAGCCTGAAACATCTCTCTACAGATGGCATCTTTCCTGATGAACATTTCCAACATTTTTTGTGTTTCTCTCTGTTGAGGCTCACCTCACTGTCCTCTGGTCTAAACAGCGCTCCTAGATCATGGACACAGTTCTAAAACAAAAATCTGGGATTTCAAATTCAGCACTGGAAATGACTCACCATTCACCGTCTCAACCTCAATGACACCAGGAGAAAAGCACTGCTTGAGTTTCTCTGCCAGCTCCCCTTCTACGGGACTCAGCAGAGTTATTTCGGGTAAAAGTCGGTAGCTTGCTGTGGCAACAGGAGAGAACTTGGCATGGTCTTTAGCTAGGAGGTGAAATACAAGGGAATTACATTCATGCACTATACTGCAGCTCATACAAAGGTTTATTTTGCATTCTTTATCAGGTTTAATAGTGACATTTTTGTTGTTATGACCACCCCCCAGTCCAGGACTCAATAAGTCAAAATTACATCTACATCACCCTACTGGACCCTTTAATTTTTTTTTAAAAACACTGATTAAGTCAACCATTGGTCTAATGTTTGCCAGACAGTAGAGTCCAAGGCCACTTTCCTTCCCAACAATGAGGCCATCTAGTAACAATGCTATTGACCCATGGAGGAGTGCTATAAACAATGCAATTCCCTCCCTAACCACTATCTTACCAATTCCTTTCACGCAGTGCACAACGACGTCGATTTCCTGCCCGGGGCGAAGCTGAGCGATGAGAATATCATCATGTACTGGCCGGATTTCAACCTGCCCAAAGAGATCTGCCTGGTTTCCAATGGGTACCCACTTCAAGTGCTTGGAGTAGACTGCAAGGACAAATGGAAGAATGCAGGGCCTGTATTGTGGCATTATGGCAGAAACATTGTGATTAACAACATACCAAAACATTAATAACTACAATATATAGAAAAATTACAATACCAGTTCATGTCGATTTGCATTCAATTCTGGGTCTCCCCACTACAGAAAGGATATGGAGAGGGTTCATAAGATGTTTACGAGGATGCTGTCTGGACTTGAGAGCACGTGCTATAAGGAAAGGTTGGACAAACTAGGGTTCTCTTCTCTGGCGTGGCAGAGGCTGAGGGGGTCACCTGATAGAAGTTTATAAAATTATAAGAGGCATAGACAGACAGCTGATTATCTCTTTCCCCCAGGACTGGAATACCTAATACTAGACAGCATGAATTTAAAGTGAGAGAGGAAGTTCAAAGGAGATGTGTGGGGCAAGTTGATTTTTGTTTTTACAGAGTGGTGGGTGCCTGGAATGCACTGCCAGGGGCAGTGGTGGAGGCAGAAATGATAGAGGTATTTAAGAGGCTTTTAGGCACATGCATATGCAGAGAATGCAGGGATATGGACCACGTGCAGGTAGAAGGGATTTGGTGTTATTAGCTTAATTAATTCAGCACAACATTGTTGGGTGAAGGGCCTGTTCCTGTGCTGTTCTACTTTCAGTTTGTGGTCAGTTTCTTCACTCCTCCTCACATCTGGGTTGGGGATCAGACAGCCCAAAGCCCTGGGAGCAGATCAACCAGCCTGTCAACTGTCCCTCAACCATGGATAAATTCCTGTAACCTTTGCTGTCAGCCCATCACACCCATCTTCCCCAGCCTCTAGAAATTTACTTTTCCCTGACCTGGGCCTGCAGACACGGATCACTCTGATTCAGATGGAGGTTTCGAGTGTGTGTTCGCGCAAAATTCACTATTTCAGCAAGATGTCAACTCAGGTAGATCTTTAGTGACTACATTGCAACGGAATGCAAAATAGCATGACAGTGAATTTCAGACATTTACCTTTATGATTTAGGTACAGCTCTTCAGGGTCTGAAGAGTCTTTAAGTGCTTTAGAATTTCTGGTACACTTTACTTTCAGGTGGAATTGTAGAGTGTCAATCTCTGTCCCTTCTTCATCCCCTGTAGAAATAATAGTCCTGTCACGCTCTGTCAATGTCATGGAAGCACACAGTGCATCCACTCCTGCATCTACACTTGACAGCATAGATGCAGAGATAGAAACAGAAATGCTGAAAGTCAGGCAGCATCCATGAAGAGAGCAACACAGTTAATCAATATAAAATGTTAACTGCTTCCCTCCATAGTTGCTGCCTGACTTCCAGAGTACTTGCAAAAAAAATGTGTAGTTATTTCAAGTAAAAGACTTTTGCTTTTCAATCAAGGTTATAGGAGATCCGAGGAAAGGTTTTTTCACTCAGAGGGAGGTTGCAACCTGGAATGCTTTGCCTGAGAAGGTGGTAGAGGCAGGTACTCTCACATATAAAAGGCTACGAACCAAGTGCTGGTAAAAGGGATTAATACAGACAAGTACAATAGTCAGCATTGACATGGTGGACTGAAGGACCTGTTTCTGTGTTGTATGCCTCTATGACCCAGATTCTTCTTTTGGTGTTTAGTAGGTGTTAATAGTACAGCAGCTATTCTGCACAACCCCAAACAGTTGGTGTACCAGGTGAAGCCTCACAGCTTCGGTGATCCTGGTTCAATCCTGACAACTAGTGCTGTCTGTGTAGAGTATACACATTCTTTCTGTAACCACACAGGTTTCCTCTGGGTGCTCCAATTTCCCCAAAGGCTGGTTGGTTAACTGGCTACTGCAAATTACCCCTAGTAAAGAAGGATACTTGGAGAACTCTAGAGGAGTTAATAGGCATCTGAGAGAAAATAGGTTACAGGGAAGTAGTCAGAATGTAGCAAGTTAGCTCTTCCTCCCAGACTTGGTTGGAGAAGCATAACACAATGCATTTGGGAAGGCCCATGAACCTCTTTTTCTCACTGGGGCAAAACAACCGCCTCACCTGTGCTCCTGTACTCAAACAGTCGTGGGTCTGCTTTGATGGGGATGAGGCCCAGTCTGTGTGCCAGAATCTCATCCTGAACAATGGAAGTGTTGTTGTAGATAAATGCCTTCTCCACAGCCATGGTTGGGACCTGAACAACAGAGCTAAGGTTAGTTTCACTGCAGCAGGTTTAATGCATTAAATGATGTCACCTTTATTCATTGTTAGGAGGCATTTGAAAAGTTCCACAAAAAAGCTGGTTAGTAAAATTGATTGGACAAATGTCAGGGTAACACGAATATAACAAAAACAGAACAGAAAGCAGAGTTATTTTTCAGACTGAAAGATAGCAGACTTGGACATTCCCCAGGAGCAAGTGCTGTATTGACTTGGATACAGGAATAAAAATCAAAATTTACACATGAAGCAACATTTGGACAGAATGATTGTAATAGACAGTAAGAACACAAGTTAACAGAATGAGCAGGCAAGAAGCCAATTAAATTCTATACACAGAAGTGAGGAGTGATAATATTTTGGCAGAAGAAATATGAAATGCTTCTTAACGCATCCAATTCTGGCCACCTCATTTTAGGAAGGACGTGAAGAACAAGAAAGGCGCTGGAATATACACTAGAAAGGTTCTAGGGATGAAGAATTTCAGCTACAAAGTTAGATTGGAGAAGCTGGAGCTCTACTCCTTGGAGCAAAATCACCACAGATTTTACAAGTGTTCTTACAGATTGTACTGTGGCAAGTGTAAACCCACAATTTAAGAAAAGAGAAAGCAGAGAACTATAGACCAGTTAACCTGAAATCAGTAGGAGGGAGAATGCTAAAATCTATTACTTAAGCATGACCAGGGCACTTAACATGGATTTGTGGAAGGCAAATCAGATTGTAACCAGCTGGATACATAAGGGGGAAAGATAATATGATGCATTTCCATTTTCACAAGGCCTGTGATAAGCTGTTACACAAGAGGTGATTGCATAAAATTGGAATACATGGGATTGGGATAAAATATGGGCATGGATTAAGAATAATTTAATGAAGTGAAACTTTTGAGTTGGAAGGCTGCAGTCACTGGGGTGCTGAAGCCGCAGCTGTTCACAATTAATATCAATGATTCAGGCAAGAGGATCAAGTGTTTACTTGTGATAGAGAACTGGGTGAGTTGTGAGAACCGAAACCTTAAGCAGGTAAGGACATGGTAGATAGAATACAATGTAAAAAAGTGCAAGGACATCACTTTGGTAGAGAAAAATATAGAAAAGCAGAGTACTTTTTAAGTGGCAAGGAATTGAAAGATAATCTGTGTTCTGAGGGACCCGGGAGTTCCTATGTGTGAATAACTGAATTTTAACATGTTATCAGCAAACGTGGACAAGTGGCTTCCTGTCAGCCAGGACACTAATAAATACAACAACTGGTTGTGACCACTACCCTTGACAGATATCTCCAGTTACATTTCAACTCAGCACAGTAGGGATTGAACCTGGGATCCTCCAGGGCTGTAAAGTGCAAGGACCCAGAAAGCTTCAAAATCAAGAGTCTGAATGTTTCCAAAGTGACTGTTCAACACATATCCTAACACAAATGCCAAACAGGAGTTGAATCATCTACAGGTATTCAAAGAAAGTCCATTAACCTGAAACACCAACTCCACTGATGCTGCCTAACCCACTGAGTATTTCCCCCATTTTCCAATTTTATTTCAGGTGTTGAAAGAGAATCCCATTGTAAATTATGTAACTTAACAACTGAAATACCAAGGTAATATTAATGACCTAAACTGCTCTAAGGCGAATACAATTAATAACCTACCACAGCCTGCAGTTTTATTACCTCAGCAAGCAAGATCCTGCGAAACGCATTTGCGATTGCAGCATCAATTCCAATCATGTCAAACTCCAAAGTGTCCTCCTCCAACCGAACAATGTCAATCCTGAAATTCTGATGAAGACAGAAATGTCACACACCTCTCACTGTACAGGGAATTCACATAATTTTTCACTTCTACACCTCAGATAAGCAGAACTGATTCTGGTGTAGGCACAGTTGCAGAAGCCAGCCAACAATATGATTCACAAACATTAACTGAAATTGAGCCACATTATCAGCAAGCTCTGTTTTTCCACTCAGAGGGAAATGGTTATTTGGGGGCAGCACAGTAGCATAGTGGTTAGCACAATGCTTTACAGCGCCAGTGATTGGGGTTCGATTCCCGTCGCTGTTTGTAAGGAGTTTATACGTTTTCCCCATGTCCATGTGGGTTTCCTCCAGCTTCCTCCCACATTCTAAAAGAAATACGGGTAGGTTAATATGGGTTTAAAATGGGCGGCATGGACTCATTGGGCCAGAAGGGCCTTTTACCGTGCTGTATAGATGAACTTTTAAACTTTTGGAACAAGCTGACAGAGGAGGTAGTAGATGCATTTAAAAGGCATTTGGACAGGTACTTAGATAGCAAAGGCATAAAGGGATACTGGACTAATGTGGGCAAATGGGATTGGCATAGAAAGGGATCACAGTTGTGGACCAAAAGGGCTCATCTCTGTGCTGCATGATTCTATGAAAATGCTTCAAGGGACAAAGAAGGGCTTGGGAAACTTAAAAAGAATGGCCTGCAAAACCAGGAATAAGCTGGAGGTCAGTGCACCAGTGAATTATTCCCTCCTTGTGGCAGTGACATCTTTGGTCTACAGTTTTGCATTTAGAGTTTTTTTTTAATTAAGCTTTTTCAATTAACATCAACAGGTGTTGAACTATGATAAAGGATCTTTGATCTAACGTAACTCCTTAGCATCTTGAAACCAAGCAAAGCTAATTTCTCCCCTCCCCTTCTCAGCACAAAACCAACAACAAGAAACGAAAGGGGATCTCAAAATTACATAACACCTGACTGGTTTGATGCTGAGAGGTTGGTTCCTCTGACCAGAGACTCCAGCCATTTAAGAGACTGAGATGTGGAGGAATTTCTTTACAGAGGATTGTGAATCTTTGAAATTGTCAACTCAGAAGGCTATCAATGCACAGTTGATAAATATACTCCAGACTGAGATTGGGAGATTTAAGGAATAAAGAGAGTTCAGGGATAGAGCAGAAAAGTGGATTTGATGGCTAAATTAAGCCTTAACTTTATTGAATAGCTAGAGATCACCATGGCCAACCAACAACCTTATTTCATTTTCTTTCATAAGGCTCCAGATTGCTCATCTGCATTAGAAGAAAATGTCCTCATCTTTTCACAGCCACCCCAAGTCATGACCTCCGTCTTTGGCAAAGATCTTTCATCAGAAAAGTGAAAAAGTGTGCAAGTTCAGGGTGATGACTGCCATATGTGTGAATTATGGGGAATAGAGGGGATAAGAGGTGGAAAGCAGAAAAATGGAGCTAAAGCCAAGATTGAACCAGCCATGTCACTATTTCCACCCTTCCCTCCACCTACTTATCACTATTCCTCACCTGAATCTACCCATCACTCGCCAGCTCTTGCTGCACCCCTCCCCTTTTTATATTGGCTATCCCTCCTGTATCTTTCAGTCCAGATGAAGGGTCTCAACCCGAAACGTCAACTGTCCATTCCCTTCACAGATGCTGCCTGTGTGGCCCAGTTCCTCCAGCACATTGTTTGTTACTCCAGATTCCAGCATCTGCAGTCTCTTCCATCTCCATGGTTTAATCAGACACAGTCTCTGTCAATTTGACAATGACCCACTGATCCTGACTCCGTTTTCTATTAGTTACCATTCCCCTAAACATTCAAATGACAGAGCATACTGGCCTCTGCCTGAGCCTTGCATCAGGTATAGACAACTGCAAACAAGGGTCAATTCCATCAATTTTACAACATGAAGTCCCAACAAGACATGAGGTTAGAGCACAGTGAATTTAAAGCAAATCATTGTGACATGTCATTGAGTTGTACAGCACAGAAACAGGCCCATCGGCCCAACTGGTCCATGCCATCCAAGATTCCCCATTTGCCAGTGTTTGGTCCATAATCTTCCAAACCTTTCCAATCCATGTACCTGTCCAACAGTCTTTTAAAAGTTATTATTGTACCGGCCTCAACAACTTCCTCTGGCAACTCACTGGACACAGATCCCACCTTTTGTGTAAAAAAAGTCACTCAAGCTGCCAATAAATCTCTCCCCTTAAACTTAACCCTCTAGTTCTTGATACCCCAACCATGGAAAAATGACTGCGCATTCACCCTATCGATGCGCCTCATGATTTTATTCACTCGGATGAGTGTATATGAGTCTCCTATGCTCTAGGGAATGAAGTCCTAGCCTGTCCAACTTCTCCCTTTAACTGAGTCCCTCCAGTCCTGGTGAGGAAGTAAAGGGTTAAGAAATTATGACTGCACATATAACTAATGAAAAAATACCACACAAGCCCCTAACCCAAGACCAGGTGGTAATTACTGTGTCCTGAACTTGATTGTAAACCAATTATACTAAACAATGAGTGTGATGTTTGCCTTCGTATCTTAGGCACCTGATCGAAACCTGTGTAGCCGTATTGATCAAGTGTGCGTGACAAGGTCTGCTCCTTTGTATTGTAGAGACTTCCCATAAGGACTATGAATGAGTGTTAAAGGAGAGTTCTCCCTTAGTAGTATACTGGTAATAAACGCGATTTAACAGAACTAATCCGTGGCACTGCATGATTTTGCAGCAGGTAGGAGTGGGAACTTAGATTAGGATAACACTGGCAGCATCCTTGCCGTCAGCCTGCTGATGCTCTGTGGTCACCCCACAACCCCCTCCCCCCTCACGATCCGCCTCGCTCCCCACAACCCCCTAACCCCATGAT
>JAUZTB010000002.1:94388547-94404039 GCA_034780895.1 Rhynchobatus australiae
GAAATAATATTGAAAATATCTTTCCAATATTTTTCCAAGAGGACAGGACCAAAACATATGTGTTGGAAGCCACCTCCAAATTACATCTGTCACATCTAGAATTTATATGGTGAATGTGTCAGCCTTTAGCTCCAAGATTGGCCAAAGCTCCTTTTCTCTAGTGGAAGTAGTTTTAAGTTCCCCCTTTTGTCCCTTGATTTTCTATCTTTGGGGTGCTTTTGGTCTTCAATCAGGGAGAAGGAAGCGAATATTTGTTCAAAGTCTCTGCTAATTCCTATTTTCCCTTTATTAATTTTATATCCTCAGCTTCTAAAGACAAACATTTATCTAAACTGCTCTCTTATTATGTACTTGCATAAATTCCTACTCTTTTTATATTTCTTGCCAGCATACTATTGTAATCTATTTTTTCTCTTTGGCAGTGATTTCTAAAATATTGCCAGTATTCTGGCCTCTGTCACTAATCTCTGCAACGCTCCACATTTTCTTTCAATTTGATAGTATCCTTAAGTTCCTTGGATGGATCATCCCTCTCAATTAGCTCAAGGATAACAGATGGACTAGTTTCAAACAGGAGGGAAGAATTCGTAATGATCCCTATCATGAGGGTAGAAATATTAGAAAAACTAACTGGTCTAAGAAGTGACAAGTCATCAGAACCCAATGGCCTGCCCCTGAAGGTTCCAAGTGGCTGCAAGGTTAATAAAGCCATGGGTCAAATTTTTTCAAAACTTGCTGAGTTCTGGTAGGATACCAGTGGATTGGAAAACTGCAAATGTGACCCATTTGTTCAAGAAGGGAGAGAGACACAAAGCAGGAAACTATGGCCAGTAAGCTTAATATCTGTTGTGGAGAAGGTGCTGGAGTCTACAGTCAAGGAAGAAATAGTTAGTCATTCAGAAAAGCTTAATGCAATCAAACCAAGTCAACTTGGTTTTATGAAAGGGAAATCATTTTGGCAAATTTGGTCGAGTTCTTTGGGGATATATCAAGCAGGATCGATACAGGAGAACCTATAGATGCATTGACTTGGATTTCCACAAGGCATTAGCTAAGGTGCCTCATAAAAGTCTAGTTCACAAGAGCTCATGGTGTTGGGGAAATGTTGCCGGACATGGATTGAAGACCAATGATCACACAGATAACAGAAACTAAATGAATAAGTCTATTCCACATTGTAAAGATGTGACTAATGAAGTGCCCCAAGGATCAGCTCTCAGCTCTGTTATTTACTATCTGTATTAATGACCAGAGGTGAGGCAAAATATAAGGTATTCAAGCTTACTGATGACACAAAAATCAGTGGGAAGGCTTGCTGCAGTGATGATATTTGGAGTCTGCAGCAGGATATCAAAGGGTTGAGTGCATTGGCAAAAACTTAGCAAACAAAGGTTTATGTGGGCAAGTATGAGCAGTTTAATGTGGGCACTTTGGCAGGACACAAAAGGTGGACAATGATCTAAGTGGAGAGATATACTGCTAAAGAGTAGAATAAGTATAATGTGGCCTAACCAATGTTTTGTAAAGTTGTCAAAAGCAGGGACATATGTTCTATGCACAGCCAATGAAGGCAAGCATGTCATGTGCCTTCACCACCCTTTTTACCTGTGTTGATGCTCTCAGGGATTTATAGACATACCCCAAGGTCTCTCTGTTCATAAACACTACCTACAGCCCTACCATTTACCGTGCATCTCCTACCATTGTTTGCCCTCCCGAGATGCATCACCTTGCACTTGTCAATAGCTCTGATCAAACTTCTAGCTGATAGAAATCCTACTTCAGCCTCAGACAACCCTCCTTGCCATCTAATTTTCCTGTCACCTGCAAATTTACAAATCCTACCTTCTTTGTTTACATGAAAACCATTATATATACAGGGGCTCCCCAAGTTACAGAAGATCGGTGGACTTTAGGAAGGAAAAGTTGGGAGCACACCAGTCCTCACTGAGACGTCAGCAGCGGAAAGGGTGAGCAGCCTCATGTTCCTGGGCATCAACATCTCAGAGGATCTGTCCTAGACCATGAAGAAGGCACACCACTGGCTCTACTTCGTTAGGAGTTTGAGGAGATTTGGTATGTCACCAAAGACTCTGACAAATTTCTACAGATGTATGCTGGAAAGCATTCTGACTGGTTACGTCACAGCCTGCTATGGAGGCTCCAATGCACAAGAGGCTGCAGAGGGTTGTAGACTCAGCCAGCTCCATCCATAGGCACAACCTTACCCACCACTGAGGACACCTTCAAGAGGCGGTGCCTCAAGAAGGTGACATCCATCACTAAGGACCCTCACTATCCGCGACATGCCCTCTTCTCATTACTATCATCGGGGAGAAAGTACAGGAGCCTAAAGACCTACACTCAATGATTCAGAAACAGCTTCTTCCCTTCCACCATCAGATTTTGAACGGTTCCTGAACC
The DNA here is from genome assembly GCA_034780895.1 of Rhynchobatus australiae. Lineage (NCBI taxonomy): Eukaryota > Metazoa > Chordata > Chondrichthyes > Rhinopristiformes > Rhynchobatidae > Rhynchobatus > Rhynchobatus australiae. The sequence goes on from JAUZTB010000002.1 coordinate 94,390,972, forward strand.
CAACTGCATTTTTTTTTGCATTATTTTTGTAATTTATAGTAATTTTATGTCTTTGCACTGTAACCCCCTATTAGTCCTCATTAAGGTTTACTGGAGCTGCTTCAAGTGCATAAATTAGGTTTTTATACAGGCTAGAAAAATCAATTTCAATGGCTGCAAACGATAACGTTGTGAAAGGCACTTCATGAAGCAAGATTTCATTTTAAAAATTGCATCTTAAACCCAGCAAAAAATGTAATAGCAAAAGAAGGCCCATATTTTTTTTTTAAAAATGCATTCACTCTGACAAAATACCTCATGTCTGTTACGCTGCTTGTAGAAATATTTAGTGCCTCCTTTGCCTTCTAGATACAGCACATCGGCCTATGATGGCTGTGACGACCATCTTACTAACCATCTGTCTGCACATGGTCGGTATCCCTTTTCCCGCCTGTTCCTGTATTCATGTAATTGCAACTTAAAACTATATTTTTCTATTAGGAATTTGGATATCACTATCTCATCATACCTTTAACTTCAGTGCTATAAATAGTTAAAATGCAGCAGGAGCCATTTCACGCTGACTCAGACCTTACAAAAGATTTGCATTGGCAACTTGCACTAAGTTTGCTGCATCTGCCGCTTATAATGTCGGCAATGTTATCAGGATGGTTTCCACAGGCCGCTCCAAAGGAAAACGCCGTGCGGAGAAGGGTCTGGGGGAACATGCCGGCGATGAAGCGGAAGGATCAGCGGCCTGATTCCTGGTGCTCCAGCCGCAGTACGGCGAGGCGGCCACGACTGCTTCCAGCCCCTCCTCCAGCCGAGCGGCGCCCTCGATCCGGGACTAAAACTGGTGCAGAAGAGGCACCGGGCAACAGCGCTGCAGCCCCGCCGCAGTGCCACCGAGGCAGCCAGATCACAGGCAAGCCGCGGGGGGCGCCCGCAGGCCGGGCCCGGCCGCACCGCCGCTCCACGTGGCGCCCGAGCCGCATCCCGGTGGGCGGCCACGGCCCGGACCTCACCTTGTGCGGCAGCGGCCATAAACTCCCCCGCCTTCCCGCCACCTGAACCTTCAGACAAAAAGCATTTTCCAGACCACAATTCAACTTCCATTTTTTTTAATTTCTCACTTTTGCAAAGACAAGTTTGGTACAAAACGCGTATTCAGCTTTCCATCAAAACAAGTTGCCCGAAGGAAAATAAGAGAGTCCGCACGCCTCGGAAAGCGGGATTGTTGCTTCTCAAAACGACGAATTTTCACCCTCAGGAGAGAGGCCGGGGGCTGCTGCAATGCTGCAGAGGCGCCACATCCACCGCCCGGCAGCAGCTTCCTCCGAGTTGATTCAAAGTTTAAAAAAAATGCCTTTTCAGTTACAAACTGGGAAGATCTTTTAAACCATAAAACTTCGCGACGAACAAAGAGGGGGGAGGGGTGGGGCAGAGGAGGGGGGGGGGGCCGGAGGCAGTCCCGTCACGGCGAGACGGGGCAGTGGGCTCATCTAACGGGGATAGTACGGGACTGGTGGACAGGAAACCCTCCGCCTACCCGCTCCTCCTCTCCCTGCAGGGAATGACTAAGGGGGAGGAAGTGGGCCTCGGGACAAGGCCGAGTGCACACACACGCAGGTCATTGGTACGCGTTGCGGCCTCCGTAACTGTTGCCGCCTCGGCCTCGGGAGTAGCCGTCGCCGCCGCCGCGGTAGAAGCTGTCCCTCTGGTCATACTGCCGGCCGCCGTATCCGCCGCCGCCTCGCCCGCGGCCGTAGCTCCGTCCTCCGCCGCCGTAGCCGCCGCCCCCGCCCGACTTCTTCTCGGCGTGGTCCACCCGGATCTGACGGCCATCCAGGGACTTGCCGTTCATCGCCTGCATGGCGTCGCGGGCATCACCCGGGTTCTCGAAGGTGATGAAACCGAAGCCGCGGGACGCGTGGGTGTCCCGGTCCTTGATGACGCGCACCTCGGAGATCTGCCCGTACTTGCAGAACACCTCCTCCAGCGCCTGCTCGTCCGTCTCGAAGTTGAGGCCGCCGATGAATAACTTTCCTTCCTCAGTCATGTTGGGTGTGCGTGTCCTTCCTTCGCTCCGGCACGGTACAGGGGTTCACTCGGCGGCGGCAGCTGCACGACTCCGGCTCTGCCCGCCGCCGCACTCACTAAATGCACTCGCTCCGCCCACCTGACCCACACGCCGCGGCTCCATTGGCCAAGCGCCGTCGACACCAGCCAATAGCGCGGCAAGGGGGCCGTCCGGCGCGGCAGCAGCGCGAGGCCAACCGCCTCCCTCCGGCTGCAGCCCGCCCGCCGCCATTTTGTCCCCTCGCAGGTCCTCAGGTTCCATTCTCGGAGCCTTTTGTTCCTCCCGAACAGCGGCGGCGAGCTGCTGCACAGTCCAGCTAACGGCGCTCACAATCCGAGACTTTCAGCCAAACATCCGGCCTCGCTCCATCCCGAATTGTGTGTCTCGAGGGTTCCCCGTCGCAGGAAGTCAGTTCTCTCAATAAAAGTTTATCCACCTGCTCTCGCATTTCCACCATGCTGTCAACATCAACACCAAACGTGGCTCCGGAGATCACCGACAGCCCAGCTCACTCCAGCTATTCCAACAAGCTTCAGACTTGTTACGTGCCCCAGGCGCCGTTGAACTGTTGTGCTGATGGGGGATGGGCCGTTATGTCTGGTCTCCCCGATGGCATTAGTCGTGATTTCTCACTTAACAGAGTGGGCCACGTGAAGGCTGCCATCTTCCACTCCTCGTACACTCAATTACATCCTTAATCCGCACACTCAAAGGAAGTTAAGATAAACTCAAACGAATATCTCATTAAAAAATAAGGAAGAATTTGAGTTTCTGTGAAACCCACCATGAAATCCAAACCACAAAGATAGAAAGCAGAAGCAGTATCAAGCCATTCGTCCCTTCTCGTTTGTTTTGCCATTCGATATAATTTTAATGTAATCGTGGCTAATCATTGGAATTAGATAACCACACACCCCACAGCAGTTGTGAACAGCGTGGAAAGTGTCACTGACAGTGCTATCAAGTAGAACCTACTCACTGATGCCCAGACTGGGTTTCACCAGGAACACTCAGCTCCAGACCTTATCACAGCTTTGGTCCATGAGCAAAGAGAAAACACTAATGATCGAAGTCATACCTTGAATAAAGATGGCTGTGGTCGTTGGGAATCAATTATCCCAGCCCCAGGACATTGCACTAATGGTCCTTCAAGGTCGTGTCCCTGGATCAGCCATTTTTCAGCTGCTTCATTAATGACATTCTAAGACAAGGTCAGTAGAGGGAACATTCCTCGATGATTGCATAAGGATTAATTCTTTTTGCACTCCCTTAGCTCACCTCCATCAACAATACTAAGATCATTCAGGATGAATTGATAAGTGGCAAGTGTGTGCCACAAACGTGCCAGGATTTAACCATCTCCAACAAGAGGGTCTAACCACCTGCCCCTGACATTTAATGACATTACCATTGCTGAGTCCTACCACCACCAACATCCTGGGGATCACCTCTGACCAGAAACTGAATTGAACCAACCAACTGAATACTATGGTTACAAATGCAAGTCAGACTGAATACTTCCCCTACCTGGAAGAGTGTGGCTGTAACAACACTCACATTGATAGCATCTTGAACAAATCTTGGAACTCCCTCCCTTCACAAGGAGAACTGTGGCAATTCACAAAAATAGCTTACCACCACCTTCTCTTTTTCGATGTTCAGTTCATAAGGTGTGAAAATCATGTTTTAATACTAAACTACTGTATCTACTAACTAATATAGTGGTATCGTGAGTAACATAATGACACTTTCAATTAAGCCATAAATGCTCTAAGTATATATTATGTGTTTCTCCCTGTAATACTGAGGCTCAAACATGTTTAAATGTATTAAATCACAGAATCACACAATACAGGGCTTTGACCACCATTCCTCTGCTGAATCTTTGAGAGCTAATCCTTTAGTCCCATTCTTCCTAGTCCCACTTATATTCAAATTCCATTTCAAAATTCTTATTGATTCTACCACACTATCAGACAGTGACTGATTAGCACAGCCCACTGTGTACACAGATGAAATGCTCATGTCTTCTTCAGTTCTCCTGTAAATTACTTTGTCTAGTATGTCTACCCTGTCTAAATCCTCACAACCTTAGTTTTGTGAACATATTTGAACACATCTCCAGATAAGGCTTAAAGTTTATGTTTAGCATTATTCCCATGCATTTGTACACTATGCCTCTATAATAAAGCTTAGGGCCCTACATGCTTTTTTTTAAACAAGACTGCTCAATTTGTCCTACTACATCAAAGCTTGGTACACGTTAACTTGCAGGTAAAATTACACTCCCACTAAAACTGAACCAGGTTGATGGGCACAGTAAGAGATCTTTATTAGTCACATGTACATCAAAACACTGAAATACATCTTTTTGCGTAGTGCTCTGGGGGCAGCCTGCAAGTGTTGCCACGCTTCTGGCTTCTGACAAGTCTACAGCAGATGCCATTTCCCTGGCCCTACACTCATCTCTAGAGCATCTGGACAGTAAAGACATCCAACTTCCTGACCAACAGACTGCAATCAGTAAGGTTAGGCAGCAACACCTCTGTCACCATTATTCTTAACATTAGTGCCCCACAAGACTGCATCCTCAGCATCCCACTGTACTCCCTGTACACTCACATTTGCATGGCCAGATTCTGCTCCAATGCCTCCTACAAGTTTGCAGATGATACCATCATAGTGGGCCTATCTCAAATAACAATAAGTCGGAGTACAGGAAGGAGATAGAGAGCCTAGTGACATGGTAACAACCATTCCCTCAATGTCAGCAAAACTAAAGAGCTGGTCATTGACTTCAGGAAGTGGGAGCATTTGAGAGGGTTGAGAGCTTCAAGCTCCTAGGAGTGAACATCACCAGTACCCAGTCCTGGTCCAACCACAGATGCTATGACCAAGAAAGCTCACCAGCGCCTCTACTTCCTCAGGAAGCTAAAGTAATTTAGCAAGTCTCCTTCGACCCTCACCAATTTTTTTTAAATCAATGCACCATAAAAAGCAGCCTATCTGTACACATGACAGCTTGGTATGGCAACTGCTCTGCCTGTGACTGCAAGAAACTGCAGAGAGTTGTGGATACAGCTCAGCATGTCACAGAAACCAAGCTCCCCCTTCAAGGACTCTGTCTATACTTCTCGCTGCCTCAGTAAAGCAGCCAACTTGATCACAGACCTCACCCACCTTGGACATTCTCTCTTCCCATCCCATCAGGCAGAAATACAAAAGCCCAAAAGCACGTACCACCAGGCTTAAGGACAACTCCTATCCCACTGTTATAAGACTATTGAATGGTCCCCCAGTACAATAGAATGGATTCTTGACCTCACAATCTACCTTTTTATGGCCTTGCACCTCATTGTGTACCTGCAATCTCTGTACCTATAATGCTTTATTCTGCATTCTGTTATTGTTTTCCCTTGTACTCTCTCAATGCACAGTTAGAATGAATTGATCTGTATGAACAGTATGCAAGACAAGTTTTTCCACTGTACTTCAGAATGTGACAATAATAAACTAATTTACAGTGAACAGTAGGGCCCTGGGGAGTGTTGTAGAACAGAGGGACCTCAGAGTCCAATTACAAAGTTCCCTGAAAGTGGTATCACAGATAAACGAGGTGGTGAAGGTGGTATTAGACATTCTTGCCTTCATCAGTCAAGGTACTGAGTAAAGGAGTTGGGATGTTATGCTGCAGTTGTACAAGATGTTGTTGAGGCCATACATGGAGATTTGTGTAGTTTTGCTCATCATTACAGGAAAGATTGTTAAGATGGAAAGAATGCAAAGATTTACCAAGAATTTTGCCAAATCCTTCCAGGACTCAAGGGCCTGAGTGATAGGGAGTGGTTGGGCATGTTGGGACTTTATTCCTTGGGGAGTGTAGGAGACGTAGGGCTGACCTTTTAGAGGTATGTAAAATCATGAGGGGCATAAATAGGGTGAATGCACACAGCATCTTTCTCAGAGAAAGGGTATCAAAAACTAGTGGGCATAGATTTAAGGTGAGAGTGGAAAGATTTAAAAAGGACTTGAGGGGCAACCTCAACACAGAAGGTAATGCATATATGGAATGAGATTTCAGAGAAAGTGATCGAGGCAGGTACAATAACAACATTCAAGACATTTGAAAGGAACATGGATAGGAAAGAATTAGAAGGATAGGAAAGGTTTAGAGGGATATGGGCCAAACATGAGCAAATGAGACTAATTTAGATGGGCATCCTGGTTGGCATGGATGAACAGGGCCAAAGGGCCCCGTTTCTGTGCTGTATTACTCTATCCCACTCGACCACTGTTTTTGACCTTCTGGTTGTTTCAATAAAGAACACAAGCTTGAAGAACAATATCTTATACAACTTGGCACTTTACAACATTCCAGACTGAACACTGAATTCAACAATTTCATTCATTCTCTTCTACTTTCACCTGCTTTAGATGTGACATTTGTTGTTCACCAGCCTTCACCATCCTCTTCCAACTGGGATCACAGTCATTTCCATCAGTCAATCTGTCTCTAGCCTATCATGAATCTCCCCGTTGTTCTCTTCCCTTTCCTCACTTCTTCTGCATCTTAAAACTTTCATAATAATTTCTAACTGATCACAGTTCTGATGAAAGGGCAATGACTTGAAACATTAGCTCTGTCTCTCTTGCTACAGATGCTGCTTGACCTGAGATAGTGGATGGGAAAAAAAGAGAATGAGCAACTAGCTACTAACCATGAGATGTGTTGATTGCAGAGCTATCAAGACCATTTTTGGTCCAAACACCCAAGTCCTTACCCAGCCAGCTGAGAGACAAGAATCTATGTACAGAGAAGCAGCCAGCACCTGTTCGGAGGAGCAATTTAAAGATTTCCTCAACCGACACTCAGTAGTTGAGGACAGCATCCTTCACTCTAACAGCTTACAATTTGCTACAATTTTGGCATTATAAGGCAAAGAATTTGAAAGGCCAAGTGATAAGGGTTTTTGGAACAAGCAAAATACCTGGTAAACCAATTAAATTCATGATTTTATCTTCCTCATCTGGGAAGTGGCGATCATGCTAGGGGACCTCAAGGAAGCAGCCAATTCCAATTACAGTACTTACAGAATGGTCTCTCTGTTTTCCGAGGGTAAGTTATTGCAAGGATCCTCTTCAACCATCTCCTCCAATGGCTGAAGAGCTCTTTCAGGAGTAGCTGTATGGATTCCATTCCACAACACATGATCTCCACCATCTTTTTGTATACCTCTATCAGCACCCCCCACTCCAGCCTCCTTTGCTCAACGGAAAACCAACCCAGCCTATCCAGTCTCTCTTCACATCTGAACTATTCCACCCCAGGCCACATCCTGATGAATGCATTCTCTTCAGTGTATGCATGCCCTTCCTACAGTACAGTGGCCACACACAGTACTCCAGCTGTGGTCTAAATGAAGCTAGAAACAACCTGCTGGAAGAATTCAGCAGGTCGAGCAGCAGCTGTGGTGTGGCAGGAAATGAATTGTCGACGGTATGGGTTGAAACCCTGCATCGGAACAGAGTGGATGCAAGATGGCCAGTATTAAGAGAAGGGGAGCAGTGAGAAAGGAGTTCAGATGATTGATGGACTGAAGAGGGATGCAACATGATAGGCAGGTTGTGACTGGTAGTGGGAGCGGGAGCTGGGGTGGAGTAAGGAGACAGTAGCAAATGAATAAGAGATGGAGGCAGACAAAGGGGAGACAGAGGAGGGGAGTGCAAAGGTTGGGCAGGTTCTACCTAGGCATAATGAACAGTCTGCCAACGACTAATAACATAGTATTTGTTGAAATATTAACCTTTCCCTCTCAGATACACAAAGCGCTCTTTTACTGGCCAACCTAACTTCACCCCACTGGAAGCAGTAGTCCCGCTGTGACAGCTCTATTGGTTGGTTTCACTGATCATACCCACCTTATTACAGAAAGGCAGATGTATAGCCCCTTGTGTTCCTGCTCATCTCCCTCCAGCAGCTGTCACCAACCTTCACACTTCTCTTCCCCCACCTTGCTCCATCTACCTCTCAATATTTTTGCCCTCTCCCTTTGTCTGCCTCCACCTATCACTCACCTGCCAGTGTCTCCCTACTCCATCCCTTGGCTCAGCCTGCCCGTCATCTTACACCCCTCCTGAGTCCACCAATCACCTCTGATTCATTTCTCACCACTCCCCTTTATACTAGCATCTCACTTCTCTCCTCAGTCCTGAGGCAGGGTTTCAAACTGAAACATTGACAATTCCTTTCCTCCCAACACTGCCTGATGGGCTCATGGTCAAAGGCGTTTTGCCTGGAAGAATCTGGAAGAACTTTTCTATAATGGATGGGTAGTGCAACAACATCCAACTGACTGGGACATGGCAAAGGGACCAACCCATCCTGCGCAACACCTGGGACAGGTAGAACCTCAGCACATAGTGATGCTTGATGTCCACATACATTCCAGCCTGATGCAGCCACATGTCAGTGGTTATCAGGATGAGAGCAATGTTTGGTACATTTTTGCCCCCACTGTCCAGGGGCTTGTACATTACGGCCCATTGGACTTTTTCCATCTTGGCAAGGAAAAGTCCTGCAGATATTGTTGGGACTATATGGATCCTGTGAGGTAGTTCCCCAAGCAAACTGTCTAAATCATCTGGCAGAATGCCTCATTGCCAGAACTCACCACCAAGCACAGAGATCTCACTTGGCCAAGGGTGAGGGACCCACCTGGTCAGATCCTTCCTGTACAATCCAAATATCATTCCCAACACATGCTTCCTTGGGGGAAACAGTCATCTTGTGGGTTTGCTGAGAGGGCATGGAAAAGGATGCAAGAGTAATTGTCTCAGTTCATCCCAAGCAGCAAGTGTAATAGAGGACTCTCTGATCCAAGGGCTGTTCCCAGGGACTCACATAGAGACGGATGTTCACTGTTGCTGGACTGGCTTATCCATACCATCCTTCTTGAATTAAAAAGGTACCACACAGGTTATCCATGGTGATCAGAAAATATTTGAACAGTTCTGTCAGAATGCCATCAATCTCTTACCTTGCTTCCCATAGTAGCCCAAGACACATCTCATCAGGCCCTGAGGATTTGTCTACCTTTAAGCTCCCTAAGATACAGTATTAATGCAGTAGATCCTGTTTAGTTTCTAGTCAATGGCAACTCCCATGAGGTTGGGGGACTTGATGATGGCCACTGAATGTTAAGATTCTCTTGTTGCAAATAATTCAGTCTTGACTTTAACACTCACATGCTGGGCCCCACCACTGTTGAAGATGGGGATACTCTCAAGAGACTTAACACACATGCAATCCTGTGTTGCAGGTTTACCACACTGATACATTTACAGGTGTGCCTGGTGGTGTTCCCAGTATGCCATGCTACCATCCTCCATGAACCAGGATTGATTCCCTGGCCTGATAACAATGTTAGTGAAGAATATGCTGGCTATGAACTTGCAGATTGTAGGGGTGGACATTTCTGCTGTTGCCAATAGTGCAAAGTGCTTCATGGATGACCAGTCTCTTCTGAGTCTATTCTATTTAGCACAATTCCATTACACAACACAATAGAGGGTAGACTTGGTGTGAAAGAGGACTTTTTTTCTAAATGGTGATGGATTGTATAGTCTGAAGGATCTGAATTCCTTACGTATCTTATTCTTTATTAAAGGATGTTACTGCATTCGATGCAGTTCAGAGAAGGTTTACTAAACTAATAAATGGAGTGTGGATAGTCCCAAGGTAAGATTAGACTAGCTACAGTTGTATTTACTTAAGTTTAGAAGGGCAAGTGGTGACTTAGTTAAAAGATCCTGAAGATGGGTGGACATGGAGAGGATGTTTCCCTTTGTGGTTGCCCATTTAGATAATGACAAAGCAATCTTTCCTCTTTTCAGAGGGCCACTAGTTTGTGAACTCTTCCTCCACGGGTGATGGAAGCAGAGCTTGAATACTTCTAGAGAAGTAGTAAATTGAAAATTGTTAAGCAGGGGGTGTTGGAAAGATTACCTTGTGCCACTCAGGGATATGAAATTGAGGTTACAACCATCTCATTATGGGGCAAAGCGATCTACTTCTGATCTTCAGCCTAAAAACTCTCTCTCATTACTTTAGTTCACCCAGTCTAAATGTAGATTAAAGTCCCCAGTGTGCCTTTAACTTCCCAATTTATACTTTGCTCTAGGTGCCACAAGTGGTTTGGCTGAGGGTTTAGACAGAATTCCCACCAATATTTCCTGCCCTTGCTGCTTCTTAGCTCCACCTTTTTGATTTCCTTTCTACCCATTTATCTTATCCTTAACTAAGACCTCTACTTCCACTCTACTAAGGGCAAATAAATTTCTAGTAAAACAGAAAATGCTTCAAGGATGTTCCGAAGGAGGACGATCCTCCTGAAGAGTACCGCGCACCTCAAGTTTTGACAAGAGAGTGCAGAGACCAAATGCCAAAAGTAGAAGGAACACACCTCACAAACAAGTCACACACTTGCCCTGTCAAACATTCTTGCCGCATCTGTAGTAAAGCATGCAGGTCCCATTTTGACCCCATCAGCAACCTCAGAAAAAGTGAAAGCAAGTCATCCTCGACCCCAAGGAAATGTCCAAGAAGTAGAAACTCTCTGAAAATCATTTGATTTTACAAACATTTTTACACAGCTTTGAAAACAAGCAAATGTTTGATGTCTTTGTCACCTCATCAGAAGCCAGAGGATAAGCAAATTTAGAAAACTATGTGCCAAATGTGTTTGTATCAGTGTGACAGAACCCCGATTAGGTGCTGAGTCAAGTTTTGTGGAGCTCACTACACTTCTAAACCACCACCAGAATGTTTTCACAAGTGACAGGCTAATAGGCAAACAGTGTCTGATAGTTGCCCAGTCTATCACGAACACAGACAAGCTCCAGTATTTCTAAATTCAGAACACTCTAGTGCCAGTACTCCCACAATACTCACATACCCAAGTTCAGACACTATGCTAAGAAACCTGAGAATTATTGCAGAACATGGAATTCTCATTTGAGAAAACAGCCCTTACAATTGCCAAAAACCAAACAATGTGTGGACCTGAGGGATAACTTTTTCACACAATGAGTAATTGGTATCTGGAAAGAGCTGCCAGAGATGGAAATGAAAGCAGGAACAGCACCAACATTTAAAAGGCAAAGGGACAGATACCCGAATGAGCAAGGCCAAGAGGGATATGGCATTAATGTATGCAAATGTGATCATAAGCATGATGGTCAGCATAGACATAGTGGGTCAAAGGACCTGTTTCTATGATATTACAATTCTATGAATTAATGACTACAATTCTAATTATCCAAAGTTTGGGCAATGCACCATTAATTTAATGCCTTATGACACTAACACTCACATTTAAATAATGCACAATATGACACTTCTGATATTAGACAAGGCACAGTGACAACAGTACTGTGTTCAGACAATGTGCCACACAAACTCCCTTGTAGACAATGCAGAGCACTGAGAGTTGAGTTTAAACAACACACAACCACAATATCAAAATCAGTCAAGACACAATGACAGCAATTGCAAATCCAGATAATAAGTAGAACAGATAAACAAACTGATTAAGGTTAAAGTGTAGGTCACCAGAACTGTTTGAGCACTGGGATGGCAGGCCACAGCTGGAGTGCCACATTCCAGGATGGATGTGCTAGGGCTGCAGAGATATTTACAAGGATACTGTCCTTTCCACTGAGCAAAGGCAGGCAAGGGGAAATTTAACTGGGTGTATATAATTATAAGAGGCAGCAAAGTGATCAGGAAGGACTTCCAACCTCCAAATTCAGACATTGCCATGGGACTGAGGTGGCCTTAATCAAAGTCCCTTGTGCTATGTGATTGGTACTGCATAAATGATTGTTTCACATCCTTCACAATCCATCAGCAGTCTTTGACTGCAGGACTTGCTTCAGGATTCCCAGTCTCTGACTGCTCATGGACTTGGTATTTAAAAATCACTGTCCAGACGAACAGTTTGGTCAAAGGTATGGCTAGTTCTAGAGTATCGGTTTTCATTACAGCAAAATGTAAAATATTGACTGTATCCAAATGCCCTCAGCCATTCCATGAAATCATGTAGAATAAATCAAATTGGCTAAAGTCTGGCTGTTGTGCTCAATGTCCTGGGTAATAAATTATGTGCACAGAATCAATCTTTGTGCAACTATCCACTTGTTAATTTTTTTCTTGCAAAATTACTCTATTGGGAGAAATCACTGTAGTTCACTCTGCTCTTCAAACAGACTCCATTTTCTATGTAAATTGTCTTTGCTGTGCAATAAACTGTTGAGTCATATGCCCTGCCTCACTTCCAATTCATCAGCTGAAGCTGTATTGTCAACTGTTACTGATACCATTAATCCTTTATACACCAGTACTGCAAAATCCTTTTACTTATTCATCAAAGCCTTCATATATTCAGTTTTAGATCTCACTTACCATTCCTACACTTCCCACTTTTTTTTGTTAAATCACATCCATCATGGGGTTCATATGATTAAACTGCTTCCATCCCTCTTCAATTTTCTCATCAATACTGTAAATAAACTTAATATACTCTCTATTACCAGAGATCAGACATTTAATCTGAGGCACCCAGCACCAATCTCTGAGACTCTGAAAACAAATTTCATTTTGACAAATCTGCAAGTGGTATACCCTGAATACAAAGCTAGTTGCTTTGTCCAGAAATCCAAAGGCAGGTGTCTTTGTCTGACATGGAATTTATATGGAAAACTTCAACCAGGTCTCAGATGAGAAAAATTTTAAGGAAAAATATCAGAATCAGAAGTACAGGATCTCGGCTGGTGCCTTTCTGCAATTCCAGATCCATTTCACTCGATGCTCTGACCTAACAAATATCTACTGATGAAAAAGAGACAGAAAACTGCAGATGCTGGAATTTGGAAATGAAAAAGAAAAATTGCTGGAGGAACTCAGCATGTTGAGCAGCATCTGTGTGTAGGGTGGGGGAAGAAATGAGAGA
>JAUZTB010000002.1:94645327-94661267 GCA_034780895.1 Rhynchobatus australiae
AGCCAGGGCACCAATCAGTGAATTCCACTGCATTTTAAACCTTGTTTACAACCTTGATAGAATTTTACTAAATATTTATAAACAAAACTATTGAGCTAACAAGTTGGAATGTTTTTCACAAGTCATGATTTACGTTAAGTCATAAAGTTGCATAGATTTCTTGCCTCTCCATGGAGAAATTCTCAAAACATTGTCCTTTTGCCACAGATGTTCCTTTAGGACATTCACAGCAACTGTTTCTTGGACTTCTGTCAATGCTGTTCTGTTGTGCAAAAGTGGCCCAGGGTTTCACTTCCATTTCTTCCCTCTGAAAATCCTTGGTCTCTTTGCTCATTCCACAGAATGTTGGAGCTGAGCTTAACTTGACCTCCAACACCAGTGAACTTAGAGTTTCAGATTTTCAGAATTGGAACAAAAGGCTGTTTTCTTTTTGCAAGGATGTGTACATGTTTATGAAGGCTGCAAGTGTATTTACTTTTTCTGAATTTTCCACATTTTGTTCTCAGCTTACCAATTCACTCTTTCACTGGTTGACCCTCAGAGAAAGATGTCAATTCCATTGTTTTTTATAAAAGTTTGTTGCTCCTCATCCTACATTGTCCATTACCTAATTTTTGGCCTGTCATTGTGTGAGCATGGAGGGGAAGGGTCAGCAGGTAGATCTAGCAGCCCTAACTTGTGAAGCTTGCATTAAGGGTGGCATGGTGGTACAGTGGTTAGTGCTGCTGCTTCACCCTCCAGCGCTGTCTGCATGGAATTTGCATGTTCTCCTTATGACTGAATTGGTTTCTTCCCACATGCCAAAGATGTGATGAGTGCTGGCTGAATTGGCTGCTATAAATTGCCCTGAGTATTAGTGGGTGGCAGAATTGTGGCCCAGGGACAGTTGTTGGGAATGTGAAAGGAAAAGTGGATGGGTGCATGATAGCTGGAGCAGAGGTGATGGGTCAAAGAGCCCATTTCTGTGCTGTATGACTCTAAACCTGTCCTCCTCCAATGTTTATCAATGTTTGTTGAAAAGTGGTTCCTGAAATGTTGTTACAGATTTAGTGGATCTTTGTGTTGTACTGGTTTGGGTTATACTCGACCATGTCAAACAAATGTCAGAAACTTTTTAAATTTTTTTTGAAGATTTCCCCTCAAGTTTTGGAGCTTAATTCATTGCTTGTGAATCTTTTCCACCTCCTCTCTCAGACGTGACAGTTGTTTTCTGGGTCACTGTTATCTTTGACTAGCTCAATGGCAAAAGACAGCTAGGGGTGAGGACAAGCTGGGGGAATTGTTACAGTCTGTGATGATCGACACATAATTGCTTTTTACAAGGGTTACAGGCTGAACACCAACATGAACACATCCTCCTGAAGATTTCCCTTCAGTCCTGGTGTGTTTGTGTCAGTATTTCCTGGACCATTGCTTCACAGAATCGCAGAAAATTTATAACACCCAAGTAGGCTTTTGGCCCATTGTGTTCAGGCTGGTTGAGAAACCTCCCCAGCTGAATCCAACCTGTAGAGATCTTGTGACTTATCCACTCACCTTGTGAACCAAACGTACTGTCTGAGTTTGTTAGCTATTTGGCACTTGCTTCCCTTTTGTAGTGCTTTTTTTTGATGGTGCGAGTTTTGGAATATGCCAATGTCTTTGATTTAGCATCTGAATAACTTATGTTACCTTCTAACTGGTGCAGATGGCAGTCAGATATCCCCTCACGTTGGGCAGAAAGCTGGATTATTGCACTTCACCAATGTGACCAAAGATGATGCTGGACAATATACCTGTATTGCATCAAACAGTCAAGGAGAAATCAAAGCATCCGTCCGCCTTATTGTTGCAGGTATGATTATTTTATCCACTGGCAGCCATCTGTTCACCTTCATCAGCCTGTTTAAATGGTCTGCCTGCTGGGATGAGCTTCTCATTCAGTGGAGATTCCAGCAGAGCAATCAAGTCTCAACCTCAAAATTCGTTAGATGTTCCGTGTTTTTCTGAAATAATTTATTTTTAAATTGCCTTCACTGATCGAAAGCAAGTGTGTTGGGGGGATAAACAGTAATATTTATAGGATGCTGTGTTATTCAGTTTAATCTTTCAAATATAAAATGACAAAATTTGAAATGACATTTAAGCTAGTTGGCTCACTGGCTCCCTCACTTCAGTTAGAGTTTGAAATCAAGGACACTTCTTTCCAGTGGTTTTTATGGTTTGGATGTTTCTTGTGTGCTGAATGGGGTGGGGAATCTTTGGAGATAATGAGACAGAGTGTTGGGGAAGGTAGGGCCAAGGAGAGGGGACTGTGTGGTGGCTGGGAAGCAGTGGAGCCAGGTTCAAGTCTCTCTCTGTATTGAACCCAGATTCTGCCAGATCTGGAGGTAATTGCTGCTGGCTCTCGTGACAAATAGAAAACACATTTGGATGTTGAAATGTCTCCTAATGGGGGGGGGGGGGGGGAAGCAGGGGGGAAATGAAGCACCTCACATCCCACACCCTACCCATACCCCTTACATCACACACATCTGTGTCTTTCCCTAGTCTTACCAAAGTTTAAGATGGAGCCCGAGAACACAACAGTGTACCAGGGATACATTGCAGTGTTGAACTGCCAAGCCACAGGGGAACCACAACCAAACATCCATTGGAAAGTGAAGGAGAAGATCTTGGACTCCAACAAGGGCTCACAGAGGTAGGAGCTACTCTGTTACTAATGCAGGCAATATGGGCAAACCCTTCAGTGCGGCACCAAAGCCTGCTGATGCTATTGTTAGCTGTCTGGAATATTGCCTCGAACATGAATCCTTTAACCAGCCATGACTGATTCTTCTAATGGTTTGTTTCTGAATATTTTATCACAGGATACGGAAAATGGATAATGGTTCATTGATAATCTATGATGTCAGTGCAGAGGATACAGGGAAGTACACGTGCATTGCTGGCAACAATTGCAACATCCAGCACCGAGATGCTTTTCTCTATGTTGTTGGTGAGTACTGACAACTGATGTACACAGTTCTACTCATCACTTCAGACTTCAGTGCTTATTGTCAATTCAAAGTCAGAAATAAAATCCTAACTTTGCTTCATGATCTTTCTTTGCATGTTCCTGCAGAGAAACCGGCTGCTCATGGAGATGAAGATAAGCAGCATACTCCGTACAAGATGATTCAGACAATTGGCCTTTCTGTTGGGGCTGCAGTTGCTTACATCATCAATGTATTGGGTCTCATGTTCTACTGCAAAAAGCGGCGAAAGGCAAAGCGGTTGCACAAAGGACCGGAGGGGGAAGAACCTGAAATGGAGGTGCTAAATGGTAAGATGCATGCACACCATGTACCTCCAGCCAATAAGATGCTGGTGAAAGTAAGAAAAAAAAATTGCAGATGCTGGAAATCTGAAAACAAAGCAGAAAATGCTGGAAACGCTCTACAGGTCAGGCAGCATGTATGGAAAGAGAAACATTTTAGGACAGAAACCCTTTGTCAGAACTGTGAAAGATAGAGAAAACAAGTTAGTTTCATTTGCAGAGAAGGTGGGGGATGGATTCCTGGGGCAAGAGGAAAGGGTACCTTGTGTTTAAGGTGTGATCTCAATAAACCTACGATGTTAGCAGATCAGTTTGTTTTTTAGGTTCCTGTGCATTCATAACACATACACCAGTAGCTTGCCCCTTGAGCTTGCACCATTCAGAGGTCTTCACTCCTGTGACCATGTTCTGTACACCTATCTTTACCCCATCCCTTTCTATCTTCACTCTGTCCCTTTCTATCTTCACATAGTAGAAGTGTGTCAGTCTCAGATGTGAAATTGAACTGTTGACCAGTATGCAGAAGGGAGTTCTAAATTTTCACTGGCACTATCGTGGAAAATTTATCAAGTGTACTCCGAAAGAGACTAGCACTAATATTTAGATTCCCATCAGAGTAAATAGAGGAAGTTCAATAACTTGAGAATTACCTTTAGAATGCTTTATCTTTGCAGACTTTTCATCCAGAAGGAAGCTTGAAGTGAGGTTGACTAAATGCATGTCAAGAAAACTGGTTTTAGGTTTAAGGTTTTTGTTTCTCCAAATAAAAATGGAGGACCCAATGTGGGGAATGAGTTGCTTGCATTACTCAGCCATTTTATCAAGGCTGACACTCATCAGAAATATTGAAATGGGGAGAGAAATGCAGAGAGGGAAGCAGTTTTAGTTGCTCAACCTATAGCCTGTCCCCAGGTTAAGAACGTCTGACATATGGACAACCTGCTACATGTGAACAAGCTTCCATAATATTATTAAATTCAAAAGTCTTCGTTCCTATGAATACAGAATGAGTTTCCTCCCTCTCTCTCCAATTTTAGTAATTGTTCTTTCCTATTAGTCTTGTGTGCTTTTGATCCCATTCATTACATTACTGTGATTTTTGTGCATTTTTCAACTTATGGACAGAAATAATTTATGGATGTCTGTAAATTATCTGGGGATGGTCTGTAGTGTCACAGTGTCATGGAATGGGCTCTTCAGCCCACCAAGTCTGTGCCAATTATCAAGCACCCATTTACACAAATCCTCCACAAATACCCCCAAATTCCACCACTCATCCACATGTGAGGGGTAGTTCACAGTGGCCAATTAACCTACCAACCAGCCTGCTTTTGGATGTGGGAGGAACCTGCACCATCCAGAGGAAACCCACGTGGTCTTGGGGAGAATGTGCAGACTCCCCATAAACAGCACGGAAGGTAAGGATTAAACCCAGGTCTCTGTAGCTGTGAGGCAGCAGCACCACCAGCTGTGCTGTATTCATGATGATCAAGACGTCACTTGTCATGGGGACATGAGGATTAAACTGAAAAGTGAAATGTGTGAATGGGAAGTTATTCTATATAAAGAATTAATAATTTATTTCTGTACATGTATGTGTATGCATTACAGATTATAATGGAACAAATGGCTGGATGAAACGTACATTTTTTAAATTGTCTTTTTCTTTTGAATGCCAGGTGGCACTATGCAGCAGAATGGCCAGCTAACAGCTGAGATTCAGGAGGAAGCATCCATTAACAACATCAGTATGACAGTGGTCCCCAACAAGCGCCACAGTATGCATGATAAACTGCACTTTCCTCGTGCAAACCTCCAGACAATCACAACCCTTGGTATGTAACAAGACATGTAATGTCTGAGAAGGAAAGTTATAGGAAATTCTTCCACCACTTCTCTAAGGCTACTATTTTTCAGGAATTGGTGATAAAATTTCTTCTTCAAAACACAAGAAATTTAATATAATATAATCCACGCTGGCCTCAACTCCTCTTCTGTGTTATTTCTCCATATGCATTTATTCCATGACCTATCAAATATTATCCACTTCTACTGATCCAGTTTTCACTGCCCATCAGGGCAGAGAATTCCAGAGGTTCACTACCCACTACAAGAGATTTCTAAGTACCTCAGTTTCAAAAAACTGACCCCTTATCTGGTAGTTTATGTCCCCTTGTTTAATGCTCTCCCACTAATGAAAACATCCCACATCTACCCTGTCAAGCCCCCTTAGGATCTTGTATGTTTGAATAAGGTTACCCCTCATTCTTCTAAACCCCAAGAAATACAAACCTAAATATTTAGTCCCACTTGGTAGGACAGCCATCTTGTCCCTGTAATTAGCCTGTTGAATCTCCAATGTTACCATGTGTTTGTTAGGTAAGGGGACCAAAACTGTTGGTGTATTCCAGGTGACGCCTGACCAACACCCTGTACAATTGCAACAAAACCTCTTTATCTTTAAACTCCAACCTCTTTGAAATCGGGGCCACGATGCCATTTGTTGCCATGACTATTTGTTGGCGTGCATAGATCTCAAGAGTGGTTATTTTCACTAGTAAAGTTGCTAATCAGAGCGTGTTTTATTGGCAGGTTAGCTGCTTACTAGCTGATTGGCTGTTGCCAAAAAATTCTGTGGGGGAAGGAAAGTATGAGGTAAAACTTCAAATTAACACAGCAATATCTGTTCAGAGAATTGTATTTTGGTAAATTGGTTTATTATCCTCACATGTATGAGGTCCAGTGAAAGACTTTGTTTGGCATGCCTTCCATACAGATCGTTTCACCACATCAGTACATTGAGGTAGTACAAGGGGAAAACAATAACAGAATGCAGAATAAACTGTTACAGTTATAGAGAAAGTACAGTGCAGGTAGACAATAAGGTGCAAGGCTATGGCGAGGTGTATAATGGATTGGCTTTTTGGCATTGTTAATTTTGTTTTTCTGTTATTGCTTTTTCCTTGTTGCTTTTCCCTTGTACTACCTCAATGTACTGATGTGATGAAATGATCTGTATGGATGGGATGCAAAACAAAGTTTTTCACTGTACCTCGGCACTTGTGACAATAATAAACTAACTTACCAATTTTTGGGGCTTCAATCCAGCCCACTCTTTGAGGCCAACAACTCCCATCTATTTTTCTCTGCTGGAGTTCTTTACATTTGAATATCAAATTCTGTTTGTACAAAGTTAAAAGATTGCAAACTGCATATTAAATCAAGGAACGTTTTTTTTTGTTTATTTAAAAACCAGATAGTTTAGTGGTGAAGAATTTTTGAAAAATACTGCCCATCGTAAATGGTGGAACTGATGTGTAAGAGTATTTTATACAGTAATGCAGAATATTACAAGCCAGGAAGGTTGCAGGTTCTATCCTGTTAGCTGCTGAGTTTGCTTCACATTATGTTCTGGATTAAAATCAGATGCAGTTGATTTCAACAGTTGGAGAATGAGCCAGGATCATGTTTCTATCTGCTATTCAATCATAAACATGTGCATGAACATTACGTGAGGCTTAATCTGTCACAGCTGTGTTGCCTGTCAGGGCCAGAACTTTAAGATAGTGGGGCCATTAATTCTCTGCACATGTATCGAGCCTGAATGCATGTGTCAGGGGAAGGAGTGGGTAAGTGTTGCCTTGAGGAAATACCTGGCCTACAATTCTTCCTCCAAAATAAACAATCCCACCTGAGTTACTCACTGTCCAGGAGTCTGTGTTGCTGCATGATCCATTTTGACAGAGCTGTATACATGGTGTGTTGGAGGCCTGACCTAAATGTGCAGAATATGAGCTATTTAGTTTTAAGCACATATACTGCCAGAAAAATCAGGGACTCCACTTGCTGTATGGTGCATGCTTCTTAAACTGGATACCATTCAAACTTTGGTCTTGTGTTTGTAAATGCAGGAAAAGGAGAGTATGGTGAAGTCTTCTTGGCTAAAGCCAAAGGGATTGACAAAGGTGAGCCAGAGACGGTAGTTCTGGTGAAGAGCCTGACCACACGGGATGAGCAGCTGCAGCTAGAGTTTCGGCGAGAGTTTGAGATGTTTAGTAAAATGAATCACAGCAATGTCGTGAGACTGTTGGGCCTGTGCCGTGAAATGGAACCGCAGTATATGATCACTGAATATGTGGATCTGGTGAGAGACTCGAGGGGAAGCTTTTCTATTACACTGTTTCGTACCTCTGGATGGCTCAAATGTGACTTGAAAAGTTCTAATCCAGGATATTTTGTCAACCATTGTTGTAACTGTCTAATTGCTTTGTACATCAGGAACCAAAGGTGCATTTGTTTTAATAATTCCTTCACGGTTTGCAGGCAGTCTCCAAGTTAAATGATGTATATCCTGAATTAGTAAATCAGCGCTTGCTTTTGCCTGAACTGATGATTCAGACTTGGTGTCAAACTAAGCTTTATTCTGAGAGTTCATGAGATCAAGGCTCATTGCAGAGACCTAAGCACCCAACCTATACTGACGCCTCAGTACAATATTGAGGGAGGGCTGTGCTGTCCTTTGAGGCTTTTAAGTTGAGGTATTATCTCCCTCCAGAGGTGAATCTGAAAGATCCCAGGACCTTTTTCCAAAGGAAATCAAGGGAGCTCAATTAGTGTCCTTGTCAATGTCCATTCCTCAGATTAAAACATAATCTAGCCAATTCTTTTGTTTCTGTTGGTGGGACATTATTTCCTGTATCACAAGAGTACTAACACTTCCAGATGTATCTTGATGGAATGCCTTGGGCTGTGAAAGATTGAGGAATGTATGTGGTGCATTTCTGTCTTTTTTGAACCCAATTACACAGTTCTTTATCAATCTAATAGTACTATCCATTACAATAATGCTTATAGAAACTCAAGAATTTTATATTTATCATTAAAGTTGACAAACGCTCTTAATTCATATGCTCAGATTAAAACAATTTCTCTTATTAATGCTTCATCATGTATCACAACCTAAACTATCCATTGACATTCACTTCACATTGTCACTTTTGCTCTCTGCATAGTCACTACGTTGTAATCAGGAGTGAGAGATTTGGATTTAATCTCCTGAAGTTAACCTTGTGATCTCTGAGCCAAGTCTCCCCCTTCAGCAGAGGGTGTTAAGTCCTCAAAAGCCATAATCATTTTCCAGGGTAGAGCCAAGAGACCCACCCAATTTGCTCACTGGGAGAATAACACAGAGGCCCCTGATTTGTGAAGTGTGTCCTTGTTGGCAAACGACTACGTTTTCAAAATCTTCAGCCATGAGCATCTTTGAGCACTCAGTCCTTCAAGTTCCTGCTGTCCACATCATTACATGACCAAATCCTACCATCCCACCACTCCGTACTTATTGAGCTATAATTGCTCCTGGTTAAACCATGCCTTCACTTTAATGCACAAAGACGTCCTTGTTTTCAACAAAATGGAAAATGCTGGAAACACTCAGCAAAACAGTTGATTTTTGGAAAGAGAAATCACGTTAACTCATCAGGTCCAAGACACTCAGACCTGAAACATTAACCCTCTCTCTTTCCACGGATGCTGACTGACATGCTGAGTGTTTCCAGCATTTTCCATTTTGTTCCAGATTTCCAGTGTCTGTAGCATTTTCCAATCTAAACTCACATTCCCCTGGCCCCTGGCCCTCCATCCCACCCCGTCCCTGATTCCTTGCTGGATCCCACCACTACACATGCAGCGTTTGCTACTCAACCCCCATGCCTTGGTGTGGTCCCTGCTGCCTCCTCCAGCTCCCCTTCAGTGTTGTCCCTTCACCCTTTCTTCCTTCCTCCCTGCCTGTGCAGCTCCCTCCTCCTTGCTGTCCCCCTATCTCTCGTACCCCTTCCACCTCCTAATGTTCTTCCTTGTTGGGGATCCCTCTGCTCCTCCTTCGTCCCCACACATTTCCTCACCACCACCTGCATCCATTCCTAACGTAAACTCATTCTTTGTGCCTAGAAGTGCAAATTATTTTCTTCTGCTTAAACTGGACAATTCGAGCATGAACTTGTTTAGTGAATGGCTTCCTCTACCATGCCGTTTCTTTGATGTAAAGGTGTGGGGTATATTTGTGATGAAGGAGCTGGCTGTGTAGTGGGTTGCCACCTCCCCCTGGTTTGGCCTTGCCCAGCCCTGCCTCCACTGCCAGTCATTGGTGAGCACTCTAACTTTACCACTTCTCTTCCAGGGAGACCTCAAACAGTTCTTGCGCATTGTGAAGGGCAAAGAAGAGAAGATCAAGTCACAGCCATTAAATTTGAAACAGAAGGTACCAGATCAAGAATTTGTATTTGTGACTTTTAAGATCATTTGAAATATTAGCTAGAAAATCAGTTGTTGTGTGAGGAATTCAGCCATTGGAGGAATGCTGAATTTCTACATGGGCATTTATCTACTCAAGAATGCTGTTCCAAAACTTGGAACAAACCTATGTTTGTGTATTTAAATTTGTGCGTAACTTCTCCAGATGCACTGTGTCCCATATAGCCATTCCCTGGGTTGTCTGAATAGTTCTGAACTGGAATATTTTTACTCTTTGTCCTGATGGCAATGTTTTCTGGTGTTATCCTGCTGCCTTCCAGACCTTGACCAACTGCTGTCAGCTGAGGTGGACAGCTTGGTGGTTGCTTGACCACAGAAAATGTCCCAGTTAAGACCAGTCCTGTCTTTTCCTGTCAAGATTTTCCCTGCACCTGCATGGTTACTCTTTCCAGTAGGGCAGCTGTCACAAATGTGATCCTCGGCTCTTTTGTTTTCCCTTGGCCAGGCCACAGATTGCTTCCACACAGATCTCAGTTCTTCTGGTCTGCACATGCGGTGCCGAGCAAGGTGGTGCAGTTACAATGTGAGCTGCAAAGTAAGCATAGATTGGTTGCGTTTAGCTGCAAACACTTTGCAGAGTAGGGAAGCGCTCTCACCCTGCTGATTGAGAGTAACTGCTGGCTGTAATAAAATGAATGTGAAATAACTGATGAAGGTTTCTGTTCCCTTTGTTAAGCATGACCTGCTCTGTAAGAGCGTAATGGGAACAGGAATAGGTCAGGTGGCCCCACAAGCCTGCTCCATTGTTCAATAAGATCACAGTTCATCTGATTTTGGCCTCGGCTTCACTCTGCTGCCTGTTCCCCATGACCTTCTACCTCCCTCATAGTGTAAAAAATCTAACTAAACTTTGAATGTATTAAGTGATAGGGGTTTCACAGCTCTCTGGGGTAGAGGGTTCCAAGGATTCATGACTGAATGAAAGAAGTTGTTCCTCCTCATCTCTGACTTAAATGGGCAACTTCTGATCCTTGAAACTGTGCCCCTCTTTAGATTACCCCTCTGCCCGCTATTGAGGCATCTTCTCAACATCCACCTTGTTGAGTTTCCTTCAGAATCTTCTATGCCTTAATAAGGGAACCTCTCAGTCTTCTCATTAAGACTGATGTGAGGAGAAATTTGAGGGTTGTGAATGTTTGGAGTTCTCTACCCCAGAGAAATGGTGTTAGTGAATATATTCAAGGTGGAGATGAACAGGCAATTAAACTACAAGGGAGTGAGGAGGTCATGAGAGAAGTGGGAAAGCTGTGATCTTATTAAATGATGGAGCACGCTGGAGGGGCTGATCGGTCTAATGTTGCTCCTGTTGTGTCTTGTGTTCTCCCTCATTTTTGACACTTTGACCAAGACTTTAGTCATCTTGACTTGTCCACTTTTGGATCCAATTTTTTTCATGTTAAAAATGTAAATGGTTGTGTATTTGACCATTTTTGCAAAGATCCTCTTTAACATGGCTTTCATTTGATCTGGAGTAACAGGGAATCTTGGTTGATCCCTCCAACTCCAGGATCACTGAGACCAGCTAAAGTCAAGTAAACCGGCATTGCCCAGAGGTCAAACTTATGATCCATTTTCACACCACATCTTCTCATTCTTTTCCAGGTAGATATCTGTGCGCAGGTGGCATTGGGGATGGAATACCTGTCAAACCATCGTTTTGTACACAAGGACTTGGCTGCTCGAAATTGCCTGATCAGTGCCCAGCGACAGGTTAAAGTAGCAGCACTTGGCCTGAGCAAGGATGTGTACAACAGGTACGTGAAATGACTCCTGCAAGTGATGGGGCTCAGCCAGGTTGTAGAAATCGTATTGAATTGGGTTTCTACATAACTTTCAAACCAGCAGCTTGTAAGACAGAAATCCTCTATTACGATATTAACATCAAGAACTGTGATTGTCCCACAATCTACTACGATCACAAAAAGAAGTAATAATACCAAGGCAAATTACACTGACCACCTGGACCCTGCTGTTCCCAAACCTTATTAAATGCCTCCATTCACACTTGAAAGGTAACTGATCCAAATCTGTGGGTTTGAATTGTTCTCAGAGGAAGTGGATAAGGCTGGCATTTATTGCTCATCCCTGGTTTCTCTTGAGAAGATCAGGCACTTTCCATTCTCCATTGCCTTTGAGCTAATGTAATCCTAGAAAATTAGGAATGTACAAGACCGGCAATGTATGTGTGTCCAAGTCATGATGATGGGAAGCAGCAGGTGATGGTTCTCACAACATTAATGTGGTAGCACCTGGGTAGGAGATGAACTGGTCTACACACCGTGAGAAGAGTTTTTGTTTCATGTCATCATTTGTTCAGGATTCCTGACTGAACATTATCTTTCTAGAATCAGGCAATGACTCAATTAGGTGCTCAGTGAACATTGAATTTGTTTGTATGTTGTTAGTTGAGGAAAATTTTGGCCAGGACATCTGTTTCTCCAAGTTATGTTATGGATCATTTCCATTCATATGTACAGATAAATGTACAAAACGTAAGCTACATTGATGTGTATGATCTGGGTTCTGGACTTCTCCTAGACTGGAACTTGGACTTGCCCTCTGATGGACAAGAGCATAGTCACCAAGCCAAGCGGATGTGCTTGTTACCCAGGCACCTACAAGGAAAAAATGTCTATTGATAAGCTGCTGTAGCACCTCAGGTGCATGAGCCAAGCTGCACTGATAGCTAACTTCTTTTGACCTGCACATACTAATGTGAAATATGACTTGTGTATATACTTGTCTGGAGAGTAGTAATGATACCATCTTGCTTGATATAGGAATGATGGCTTTGTTACTCATGGACAGGTTGAGTGTGCAATCTTCAATCTGTGTGTCTGATCCCCAGCTCCCACCAGAGGGCACTGGTGGGAGAACTGACAATGGATTCTTAAAAAAATTGTTGCAGTAGGTTTGCAGTTCGTTCTGTGTTCCTTTTGGGAGAAAGCATTATTTCAAACAAAATCTGCAAACTTGTTAGTTTTTCAATAGTTTGTACATCCCAATGAGAAAATAGTTGTAGAAGCAGGAGCTATTTAGTGTTTTAGCTATTGTTCCATTGGTGATGGGGTGTGTGATTACTGAGGAACATTGTGCTTGCCTTTTGAGATTGAATTTATTCAATATTAAAACACATTCCAATTTTTCCCTTGATTTATGGATTATTTTCCTCTTGCTTTGTTTTCAAATCCTTCCATGAACTAGCCTCACTCTCCCATTCTGTCTGTCTGTGCAGTTTTAATTGCTGTTCCATTTGTGTCTACCTCTTCAGCTGAAGCTTTGAACTTTGGAATTCTATTCCCAAAATCCCCTACCTCTTAGCCTCAATTTGTGCTTTGTGTCAAACTTGGATTGATTACTCTTACAAAGTGTTAAACGTGTTATATAAAGCACATTCTCCAACTTTCTCAGCTCCGTCACAAGATGCTATTCTGAGATTGACTGTTGTTCTTGGTGTTAAATGCAAGGTTACATCCTGCTCTTTTAAGATTCTCTATAAACCCCAAAAGTGCACAATTAATAGCATGAACTTTCCTGGTAGTACATCATGGTGTAGGGCTTTTAAACAGGGATGCAGAAGTTTCTGTGCCATTTTTCAGAGGGATGGAGAAGTTCACCCTGGTCATCATTACTGAAATAAAACTGAGGCATGCTGGAAACATTTGGCAGGTTAGACAGCATCTTCAGAGAGAAACGGAGCTAATGCCCAAGGCTGCTGATCTGTCATGACCTTAGAAGTTGTCTGCTTTTCTCTCCACAAATGCTACCTGACTACTAAGTATTTCCAGAACTTCCTGTTTATATTTTAGATTGTGTTTGGTTCACTACCCCTTCCCTTCCATGAACACTGGTTTTGATGAAAGGTCATTAACCTGAAGCGTTAATGGTTTCTCTCCACAGATGCTGCCTGAACTGTTAAGTATTTCCAGAATTCTGTTTTTTATTTCACATTTGCATTATTTGGCTTTTGGATTATTCCATCAACTAACATTACTACAAAACCACTAAACTCGTGATTCATCTCAATAATCAGCCACAAAGTGAATCTGTGCTTGAATTAATGTTATTGTTTGGACACTTCATTGATGCAAACTGAATAACTTCTGCTTGCAGTGAATACTACCACTTCCGCCAAGCGTGGATTCCACTGCGCTGGATGCCAGCCGAAGCCATATTTGAGGATGATTTCTCCACAAAATCGGACGTGTGGTCCTTTGGGGTCCTGATGTGGGAAGTCTTCTCGCAGGGGGAGCTGCCTTTTTCTAATCTCAGTGATGATGAAGTATTAACAGGTATTGGTGTCGTGTATTATCCTTACTCTTTTCAACTTGTCCTCCTCCTTGGGGCCCATCATGGTTGTTACTAAGGGGGGAGAGTTGGACAGAAACAGAGTGTGTACAGCTACCTTATACTATCAGTCTGTGTAATTACAATCCATTTTGGATTGTATTTCTTCTGTTTCTCTAGTTTACATTTCATGGATATATATGTTTTGTAAAGGTTTACTGCCAGTGGGTTAAAGATGGATAAATCTGTAAATAAAGCCTCAAACTCTAAGTAACCTGATGTAAATAGAGATCAATGAGAAACTTGGATTTAGACCACAAATAACATCTGATTAAACCTCTATTTGCTTGTAAACTACACTAGCAAGGCCCAGGAGAGTTGGGGAAGGGAATCTGATTGATATCCAATAAGAAGTCCACAAATTCCATTCCAGTGTAAAATTTTGACTGATGACAAGAATTAACTTGCATTGATGTGGCACCCAGTCAAATTTGCAGCAATCTCTACAGTGATGAACTGACAAATTATTTTTCAAGTACAGTCAGTGGTGTAGAATGACATAGTTTAAGCAGCAAGTTCCCTCAAAAAAGGAATGACTGGAACTAATTTTATGTCTGATGGTGGTCAAAGATCGAACTTTGGTCAGGACGTCAGTAGAAATATTCAGCTTGTCATCAAATAATGCTGGGGAGCTGTTAGTTCACCAGCATCAACAGATAGTATCAGGGCCTAATCTGCCCACTGAAAGACATATTATCTCTGTCTAGATTCACAGATTGTCCTGAGGAAAGGCAAGAGCTGGTTCCTTTGGGGGAGCTGGAACAATAACTGGTTGAAAGCGAGTGCTTGGGGGAAAGAAGGTGTGGTTTGTTCTTTGCCATCATTGCATAATATTTGCAGATGAAGATTTAGGTGCCTTCATTCTTCCCTCCCTGTTACTTCTGTCTGTTTCCTCAGTATTTCTTGATGTTTATCTCCAGATGGAAAGTTACTTCACATGTTGATCTCATTTGAATTTCCTGAGATTGTTCCTAAAACTACCTCTCCGCAGTGTCCCCCAGCTGCTATTGCCAGGTCTCTTTCAGACCTCAGATCCCTGATCCTTGCACCTCTTTATGGCCTTCAGTGCTTGTACCTGGAACTGGACAGTGTCCAGGCTGCAATCTGACTTTTTTCTCCCAGTACATTTGGACTTCACTGCTTCAATTGTTCTGCATTTAGTGATCAAGAAGTTTTTCTTAACAATAAACTATTTTATTGTCACCACAGCTAATTCTAGCAATGGTAATACACTTCCTTTATTAATTTTAACAAATCTTAATTTTCCCTGCTGCCATATGGCAAAGGGCCCAGGAAACATGGGGCATAGGTCAGCTGGAAAGTTGGGCAGATGTAATTTAATCCAGAAATGAGTGGGGTTATGCACTTCGGATGGTCAAATCCTGGTAGGACGTAGTGTAAATGGCAGGGATCTTGGGAGTATTGATGTACAGAGACACCTTGGGGTGCAAGTCCATAGCTCCCTGAAAGTGGCAACACAGGTGGATGGGGTAGTGAAGAAGGCATTTGGCATACTTGCCTACATAGGCCAAGTCATTGAGTCTAAGAGTTGTGAAGTCGTATTGCAGCTGTACAAAATGTAGGTTAGCCACACTTGCAGTACTGCGCACAGATCTGGTCGCCACACTACAAGGAAGGATGTGGTAGCAATAAAGAGTCCAGAATAGATTCACCAGAATGTTGCCTGGAATTGAATAATTATAATTATAAGAAGATGTTGGATAGGTTGGGTTTAATCTCACTGGAACATTGGAGGCTGAGGGGTGACCTTTATAGAATTATGAAGGGGATAGATAGTCAGAATTTTTTTCCTGGGACAGGGGAGTCTGGAACTATAGGGATGGGTTTAACATGGGAGGGGAGAAATTTAAGTAGATCTGTGGGGCAACTTTTTCACATCGAGGGTGGTGGTTATCTGAAAATCAGCTGCCAGAGGAGGTGGTAGAGGGAGATGCAATTACAACTTTAAAAAGGTGTTTGGAC
>JAUZTB010000002.1:94933062-94943704 GCA_034780895.1 Rhynchobatus australiae
GAGTTTGAGGAGATTTGGTACGTCACCAAAGACTCTTGCAAATTTCTATAGATGTACAGTGGAGAGCATTCTGACTGGTTGCATTGCAGCCTGGTATGGAGGCTCCAATGCACAGGATCGCAAGAGGCTGCAGTGAATTATAAACTTAGCCAGCTCCATCATCAGCACAACCCCCCCCCACCATCAAGGTCATCTTCGATAGGCAGTACCTTAAGAAGGCAGCATCTAACAATAAGGATCCTCACCATCTTCTCATTACTACCATTGGGGAGGAGGTACAGGAGCCTGATGATCCACATTCAATGATTTAGGAATACCTTCTTCCCTTCCACTGTCAGATTTCTGAAAGGTCCATGAACACCACCTCGTTATTCCTTATTTATGCAAATTTATTTATTTTTGTAATTTTTACATCTTTGTACTGTACTGCTGCCACAAAGCAACACATTTCATGTCATATAAGTCAGTGATAATAATCCTGATTCTGATCTGGGAAAAGAATCTGAAAAATTCACCTCCCTCCTCATCTCAGCCCTAAATGGCCAACCCCTTATATTGAAACTATGAGCCCTGGACACCTTAGCCAAGAGAAATATTCTCCCTCCAATTACCATATCTTCCTAAACTCTGGAGGATAAATGCCTAAGGTCCTCAGTCTCTCCTCCCATGACACGAATTGGTCTGGTGAATTTTTGCTATGGCCTATCATAGCAAGTATATTATCCTACAGAAAATGCTTGAAACACTGACTAGGTTAGGCAAAATCTGTGGAATGAGAAATAATCAATGCTTAAGGTCTGCGACACTATCAGAACTAGTCAAAATGAGTGTTTTTGTTTTCCATTTCCAATGAACTATCCTAGACCTGAAATTGTTAACTCTTTTTCCACAGATGTTGCCTGACCTGCTAAGTATTTCCACCATTTTCTGACAACACAATGTAACTTCAAGGAATAACATTTTGACTTCTATCTAGGCACTTTATGAAAAATGTGCCATTAAAATTCAACACTTAATTCAACAATAATAAAATGCTGGAAACACTCAGCAGGTCAGGCAATGTCTGTGGAAAGGGAAACAGCTTAACCTTTGTTGGTACCTTTCATTTCACATTTAGTTTTCAATAGCAGAAAAGGTAGGAAAAAATGAGTAGAACAAAGGGAATATTTCAGAGTGAGACCAAAGAACTTACTGCAGTACTTTATACTTATTTGACTGCAATATGTTAAGGAGGCGGCTGTGGAACATGCCCAGCTAACCAGACCACACAAGTAGAAAAAAAGAAAAACTGAATAAATCATAACAGACAGAAATATCCATTTCTGATATAGACTAAGAATGAGTGAGATACTTAAGCGGGAAAATTCAATATTGGGTCTAGAAAGCTGCAATGTGCCCAGATAGAAGATGAGATATTGTTTCTCAGGTTGCATTGGGCCCTCATTGTAACAGTACAAGAGGCCATAGACTGATATTTCTGATGTATGAAGAGATGGGGTGCAGGGTTGGCAGAGGTATATAATGATGGGCCTGAACAAGGTGGATGGTCAGTCTTTTTCCCAGTGTAGGTGAGTCTAAAACTAGCGGACACAGATTTAAGGTGAGACGGAAAAGAGGAGCAATCTTTTCACACATAGGGTTATGGGTATATGATCTGAGCTGCCAGAGGAAGCCGTAGAAATGAGTACAATTACAAAGTTCAAAAGACATTTGGACAGGTACACGGATAAAAAAGGTTCAGAGGAAAATGGGCCAAATGCAGGCAAATGAGACTAGCTCAGACAGACATCTGGGCTGCCATGGAGGAGTTGGGCCAAAGGGCCTGTTTCTGTGCTGCGTGACTCCATCTGTGGGGGGAGGGGGGGCAGATGAAGGTTTGGTATTCCGTGTAAATAATTTCCACAGTCGGGTGGCCTGAAGCAGCGGTTAAGTTTCCTCTCGGACGCCGGCTGACCCGCTGAGTATTCCCACTGCTTCCATTTCTGCTTCATCTGCACATTTCCGCCTCTGGGCTACGGTCGAGGCTGCGCATGCGCACACACCGCAGAGGGAAATTTGAAATGGCGAATGGGTCGGAGCCCGGAGTTCGTGAGGCGGCGGCGGGAGGAGCGGGTCGGGATCCCGGGGCGGACCGGCCGGGGGACGGAGCGGGTCGGGATCCCGGGGCGGACCGGCCGGGGGAGGGAGCGGGTCGGGATCCCGGGGCGGACCGGCCGGGGGACGGAGCGGGTCGGGAGCCCGGGGCGGACCGGCCGGGGGAGGGCCCGGAGTCCGCGGTCGGCGGGTTGAAGGGGGGAGAGGGCCCGGAACCCCGGGGAGGACAGGAAGCGAAGCTGGAGTGTCGCAGTGTGATGGGTCCCGGGAGGCGCCCCAGTGGCGAGGCGCGGATAGAGACAGAGCTGCCCGTGTTGTTCCCTGGGCAGGTGACTCGGAAGAGCTGCTGTCGCCTTGTATGTGAGCTGCTGAAACACGTCCTCTACCAGAGGCAGCAACTGCCGCTCCCCTACGATCAGCTGGCCTTCTTCACCAAGAGAGAATGCCGCCCGGTGAGTATTCCCACCCGGGGGGTTGCAATGGAACATAGCAGGTCCTTCGGCCCACGATGTTGTACCTACGTTTTATCCTGCTCTAAGATCTATCTAACCCTTCTCTCCCAAATAGCCCTCTAGTTCTCTCTGATTCATGTGTTTAAGAGCCTCTTAAATGTCCCTAATGTATCTGCCTCCACCACCTCTGCAGCACACCACCACTCCGTGTATAAACAAAACTTGCCTCTGACATCGCCCTATGCCTTCCTTGGATTACCTTAAAATTATGCCCCCCTCGTGTTAGCCATTGTCACCCTGGGAAAAAGTCTCTGTCCACTCGACAGCCTGGTTGGCATGAACAAGTTGGGTTGAAGGGCATGTTTCTCTGTTCTAACTCTGGCTATTTTCCCTACATGAAGGTGCCAGTTCTTTTCTGCAATTATGAATGATTTTCTTCCCTCCCTCCCCACTGGCAATTGGTAACATTAGTAAAGTGAACAGAAGGCTCTGCAAAATACGTGTGCCCTGTGGTGCTGTTCCATAGAATTGTCTTATTCTGATATGCAACCACATTCTGGCTTCTGTGAGAAGATTGAAATATCAGTTACAGTGGAGTTGGTGATTCTAGCAGTGCTTCTAATTGAGGGTTTTGAACTTTTGGTGCAACTTACATAGTTCTAAATCTAAATAACTAAATGAAAATGTATGTGCATTATCTGAGTGTAAAGGATTATCCCATTTTCATCTTGCCCTCTTAGGATGACTGCTCTGTGTTATCACGATCAATAAGAAATGAACAAAATAATTGCAAGAAATCCCAGAGGATGCTACTGGAGCTGGATGAGGTTTTCCAGAATTTGGAGGCAATGTTTATGTTGACGCTTGTTCCTTGTGTGCACATCCTAATGGGTGGCAGTGTTGTCAATCCAAAAGAAATGTATGAAATCAACATGGAGCAAGTTGCTTTGGGCAGCACTGAGGAGAGCCTAAAAACAATCTCCTGCATCCGTCAACTTTTTCATGCACTCTTTATCAAGGATCTCTTCAACGAATTGAAATCTGTTCCTCTGATGAACACTGTGCTGCTTGTCCAAGGTCACAGGAATTGTGGGACGCAATGGTTTCGACCCAAACTGAACTACAGGGTTCCAAACCGCACAAGGAAGCTGACTATTAGCTTGGCTTGTGACACCATGAGTTTAACTTCAGCTGAGGAGCAGAGACCAAGCTACAATAGTGACGATTATATCTGGTTTCAAGCACCCATAACGATCAAGGGATTTCAATATCAATAATAATCCTAGCTGCATCTTTTTACAATAAGAGTATGGTTTTAAACAAGGCTTGTGCTTGGGCAGCTTCTTGTGCCAGTGGGGACGGCATAATATTGCTGCTGTGAAAACTTGGATTTTTTGGGATGATCCTTCCTAAATAATAAATGAAAGCCATTTTTGTAACACACCTCCTGATTAGAGATTAGAGGTGTGCAATGTTTGATTGCCACCCTGGGCAGGAATACTGATTTTTTTTTAACATGGAAAGTAATTGTAATTACCTAATATCTGATTTAAGTCCTTGCTTGCTGAGCAGCAGTAGCCCTGGGACATCTATGCTGAAATGAAGTAATGAGCTTGGTTACCTATTTTGGAAAGCTATCCAGAGGTTAAGATTGGGCTCAGCTTTGAAACTCCAACCCCTCACAATAATTATTGTGAGGAATGGGTCCTTGACTAAAGCACCAAAGGGCTGCCTAAGGACCAATCATAAGAACATTTTTGGATGTGAGATATTGCCCTAAGAGGTTCCTCTTTATACTGCAGTTAATAACTACATAAGAAAAGCTTTAAGTATATTAACTTGGTGAAAAGTCATTGTGAGACATTGTATTTTCATCCAGTTTTCAAATGGTGCTCAAAATCAATGCATTTATTTTTGAAATTTCAAAACATAGAAAATAAACTTATTTATCAAAGTACCTGTGCTTAAGTGAAAGTTAATTGGCTTCACTCCTGAACTTGTAGCTTAAGTGTGGGTCAAGAAGATAGCAAAAACCAGAGCTCCAGCTGAGATAGCTGACTGAGAGAACTTGGAATGTAATATGAGCACATTGAACGTGAACAGAGAAGTAGATGGGATTCTGCAAAATGGGAAATGCTGATTTTTTTTCTTTAATAATTATAGTGGTTTATGTAATCATAAGGAACAGATATTTAAAATTTTGTTCAGCACTTTAAGAGAATGCAAGTTCATATTTTAAAAGAAAATAAAGACTGAAGCAGTTACCTGTTGGGGAGAACTAAAGACAGAGAACTAGAATTTTTCAGGGGCATGTTTGTCTCAAATGACTTAAAGTCCATTGACATTATATGAGAGCAGGTAGGTGACTAGTCAGCATGATTTTATGCATGACTTTGGTTTCCAAGCTGAGGGAATTCTATAAATTAAGAATCTAAAAAAAATTGAATTAAGTTAAGTAAGTCATTTAAACAATATAAAACAAATTTTATTGGAGTAAAGGTAAATCTTATTAATGGAATGCAAATGTTCTTGGCAAGGACAGCATTTATAGGCCATCTCCTACACCAAATGGCTTGCCACATCAGAGAGCAGTTAAGAGCCAGCCATAATGGCGTATTTGAAGTTGCAACGTGTAAGGATGAGAAATTCCCTTTCCTAAAGTAAATTAGTGACACTCCAAAACTTTTCCACCAAATGTGGAGATGGAGTTTTCTTCCCAGGGTGGAAATGTCAAATATTGGAGGGCATAGGTTTAAGAACAGAGGGGGAAAGTTTAAAGGAGATTTGTGAGGTAAGTTTTCTTTATACAGAGTGGTTGGTGCATGCTGCTAAGGGAGGTGGTAGAAGCAGATATGATAGCAACATTTAAGAGGCATTTAGACAGATGTGAACAGACAGGGAATAGGGGGATATGGACCATGTACAGGTAGATGGAATTAATTTAATTTGGCATGGTCAGCGCAGACATGGTATGCTGAAGGGCCTGTTTCTATGGTGTACTTTTCTATGCTTTGTCTGCAAAGGACAAGTCCAGAGTCCACTGGAGTAGCCTCCACTTATCCAGTTGAGTGCAGCTCCAACTACACTCAAGAAGCATGACCGAGAGAGACAGAATGGCATGTTAAGGGTGGTGTTGGATTTGACTGTTTTAAGTAGTTTTTTTTAACATGTATAGTATTTAAATCACCTCAAGTGGCTGCACAAGGAATGGCTGCTTCCTAGCTTACTGGTTCGTCCATCAGGTGAATGTGTTTTCTCATTGGTTGGTTTTGCCACAGGTACTAATAGGTTTCCTGATTGGACTATTGTTAGTTAAGGAGTACCTCTTATCTCAAGTATAAAAGGTGTCATTCTCTTGCCTCCATCTCTCTCTTGCTCTCTTCT
The DNA here is from genome assembly GCA_034780895.1 of Rhynchobatus australiae. Classification (NCBI taxonomy): domain Eukaryota; kingdom Metazoa; phylum Chordata; class Chondrichthyes; order Rhinopristiformes; family Rhynchobatidae; genus Rhynchobatus; species Rhynchobatus australiae. The sequence continues at coordinate 94,938,993 of JAUZTB010000002.1, forward strand.
CCTGCACCCCTGGCCCTAGCTCATCTTTAGTTCCTTTTGTCTCGATTCATCTCCTTGTAGTAAAGCTAGTGCCATGTGCTCTATGACTGTTTCTTTGTTTTAAACTTTTCCAATAAAACTTTGTGAAGCACCAAGTTGTGTTCAACTCATTTTTGGACTCCTGAAAGAACTTGTGGATTCAAAAATAACCAGATCCAACAGTGGTAATGGGAGTTGATCTGCCTTGCAGAATGTATAGGAGAAGGAAAGAGAGAAAAAACAGATTGCTAGAACTGAGCTGTTGCTAGAAATACGAAATATACTGCTGAAATGTCCAGCAGATTAAGCATCTGTGGCAAAAAAACAGTTACCATTGCAGGTGAGTGACCTTGCCTCACCACAAGCCAGTTCTGATGTAAATTGGAAAGGCTGGAAATTCAAAATTGTTAAATTCAAAGTCCAATTCTGAGAGCTGTAGTCTGCTTAAAGGCAGATGAGGTGCTGTTCCTCAAGCTAATGTCTTTTTCTGGAACAGTATAAGGCTAAAGACAAATGAAGAATTAATGTAACAGGTAGAAAGAAGATTAAGTAGACTGGAGGTTTGCTGCAAAATTGTCACCCAATCTACATTTGGTTCCTCCAGTGTAGCAGAGAAAATGCATCTACATTGGAGAAAGATCTCTCCAGCTCTTCCCCTTTGCAACTTAACACATTACTTTTTTTATCAAACCTTTTTTAGTTCTGATGAAAAGTTTTCAACCTGAAATGCTAATTCTCTCCACAAGTGTTGCATGACCTGAATATATCCAGCATTTTCTGTTTTTACTTTAGGTTCTTAACATCTGCATTTTTATTTGCTTTTTGAGCAGTGTGGGTGAATGTTCAAGGAAGTGGCTCAACAGAAACTCGGGCCAATCGGGGGCAATAAATGCTGGGCTTGCCACTGATGCCCTCATCCCAAAGCAGTCATTTCTGGGATGGAAGATGATTGGGATAAGGAATATTTGATTACTGAATAGTAATTGAGTTTGTTGACAATGCAAAGCCAAGTGGGAAAATGAAAATATTGAACTCAAGCTGCAAAGAGGTATACTGTTTAAGTGAATAGGAAGATGCCAGATGGAGTAAAATGTGAAGGGTGATGATTATACACATTGGAAGAATTCATAAACAATATTTTTAAAAAGGTTAGTAGTAAATGTCTTATTCAAAAATTAGTCAAGAGGAACTAATAAAAAAAAACTGACACACAGGACTTAAACAACAAGAACCATTTCAACCAAGGATTGTTTAGAAGCCAGAAATATTCACAGGAAGAAAAAAAATACAGAACGTGGAAAACGCTAAATTCTGCAATTGAGTATATTGCTGGAAACAGTTTCTATCTGACCTGGCGGTTTGCTGAAAAGTGCAGCTGGAACCACTGATATTGCCATTTGTTTGAATGAACCCTCCACTCACTCCCAGTAGCAATGATGAATACCTCAAATGAGGATCTAGCAAGCAGCCTGACCAATTGTTGGCAGAATGGACTTTTTTTCCCCTGATTTTATTCTGTGACTGCCCCATTCTTATTTTTTTGGTTGCTTAGTGAATCACAAGATAAGACGGAGGATTAAAATACTGCATGGTACAGCTCAAAAATGTAATTTATTAAAGAACAATCTATATTTACATTTATAAGGCACGATATAATTATATTTGTAATTCTTTACTGTAATCATATAGTGTTATAAATGCAAACTGCTAATGACTCAAATTTCAAATTCAGAAACCTTACTGTGAAATTATTTCAGGATTCCTCACCAGCCTTAAACAGCTTGTTTTACTTGATGTCACAGAGTAGGGCTGCCCCTCTCAGGATCCAGTGGTCAGGTGGCTGGACTGTTTTCATGCAGAGGGCAGTGACAAACATCAGGTCAGTGCGTTGGGGTTTCTTATAGACTGGACAGATGTACAGTTTGGGATCTTTGGGTGCAGTAGAATTGATGGCAAATATGTAGATGACAGGTACCATTGTAAACAGAACCTTTGCAGTGGGCTCAGTCAGTCTTGTGTTTCTCCTATCCCAACCTGCTCCATCAAGGTAAAGACCATGGATATATACTCCTTCCTGCCAAGCAAGCATGCAGAGGTTGAATGTGTGTAAAACACTGGAGAAAGAGAGCCAGTAAAGATTACACAAAGGAAAGAAGTTATTCCTTTGTTGATACAGCACTGAATAATACAATATACCTGTACTGGTTCTTTGGCAGAGTTATCCAGATGGTCTTACTCTGCTCCTTTCCTATAGCCTTACAATTTTTCTTATTTATCCAATTTTCATTTGAAAATTAGTACTGAATTTGTTTTCACCATCCCCAGAAATTTTTAGATCTTCACTGGCCACAGGTACGAATAGAGACGGTATAAGTGACACCTTTATCCAAGAAGGGCAAGAGGAATAAGCCACATAATTACAGACCTACGAGTCAATTGTTAGTGGTAGGGAAGTTATTCGAAAAAATCCTGGGGGACAGGATTAATCAAAAATCCTGATAAACTGTTTTGACCTGTTGACCATCTCCTCAGATGCTGCTCTACCCATTTGAGTTCTTCCAGCAGTTCATTGTTTGCTCCAGATTGCAGCATCTGCAGTCATTTATATCTCCATTCATCAACAATAGTTGGGGGAATTCTCTCTGATGAATTTGATCAACATTTTCAAGAGGTAACAAAATGTGTTGATCAGGGTAGTGTGATTGATGTGATTTACATGGACTTCAGTAAAGTCTTCGACAGTGTCCCACATGGGAAATTGATCCAAAAGGTTATAGCCAATGGAATCAAAGACAAGTTGGCAAATTAGATCCAAAATTGGCTACAGGAGGCTGAGGATATTGGTTGAGGATTGTTTTTGTGATTGGAAGCTTGTGGCAAGTGGTGTACCACAAACACCAGTGCTGTCTATCCATGTATTAATGATCTGGTAAGATGTAAAAGGAATGGTGCTGCATTTCCTGTAGTTGCATGTGCAAGTCCCATGAGAATCAGACTTAGTAAAGGTGAAAGAAGTAACCAGAACATCCCGGAGGAAGAGGTTCCTTTAGAATGCCAAAAAGGGAGAAGAGGGAATGTCTGGTGGTGGCATCACCTTGGAAGTGTAAGAAATAAACCACAGAATATGGAGGCAGTGGGGTGGAAGGTGACTACAGTGGAAGCCCTAAATCTGGATACGAGGAAAGGTGAGTGCAGAAATAATAACACGCAACTGATTATTCCTGTTTCTGTCAATTAATTGATCCCCAATCCATGTTAATATATCACCACTGATCTCACTGGGCAACAATCCCCTTAGTGGCATTTTATGAAATGCTTTTTAAAAATCAAAATACACTACATCCATTGGCTACCTACCCTTATCCACTTGCTAGCTACGTCCTTAATAATATGGATTTTCCTTTTACTAATTCATGTTGCTCTGTTTAATATAATATGATTTTCTAATTTCCCTGTTGGCATCTCCTTGAAAGCTTTTCAGCATTTCCCTGCTACTGTCGTGGGTTAACTGGCTTATAGTTCCCTGCTCTCTCTCTTCCCTCCCTCTAATATATTGAAGTGATACTCGTTACCCTACAATTCACAAGGAATGCTCCAAAATCTAGGAAATTCTGGAAGATCAAAACCAATACATCCACATCTCAGTGTATGGCTTTTTTTTAAAAGCCCTAAGATGTAGGCAATCAGGGCTATCTCTATTAAAGAAAACTTAAAACTCAAAACTGAATGCTCAGGTATTCCTCCTTTCTGAGCACTCTGAATTTAATTTTTAAACATGGGACTAACTCAGGGTCATAAATAAATACATACATACCACAGGTGGCACTTTGATCTCTTCTTTCATCAGTTTTGTTACTTCATTGTGCAGAGTGACACTGTCCAGTGCCCAACCTTTATGTGCTCTTGTTACTTCCTGTCTCATTGCAGTTAAGAATCCTGTGGAAAAAATAAACACAATTTATTTCTTTAAAAGTGAAATGTTCATGACAGTGTAAATATGAAATAAAAACAAAAATGCTGGATATACTCAGCAAGTTGGGCAGTAACTATAGAGAGATAAAAACAGTCAACATTTCAAACCTATATCCTCCTTTCAGAACTGGAAATAGTTGAAGGTAACCTAGTTTTAAAATGCCAAAGAAAGGAGTGCAGAAAGGTGAATGCCTGTGCAAAGGTGGAAAGCTCAAGGCCAGATGGAAATAATACATCTTTGTCTTTTCCTGTGAAACTTAAGCTCCATGAAAAGCACTTCATCTTCTGACTGGGCACACTTATGGCTTTCTGGAATCAGCAACGAGTTCAACAATCTCCAATAATAATCTGCTATTCCAAGTTATAGTACCTCTTAACTCATTTTTTTGATTATGCACATCCTATTACCAGCCTCTTTGGCTTTGTACCATAATTCCTGCCATCTTTTAATGCTCTTAAATCACAGGCCCTCCCTTTTGTTCATTCCACCCTCCCACCTTTCACTGCATCCTAATTTTGTTTTCCTTTAACTTTTCCCAGTTTAATGAAAAGCTATCGTCTTGCATTGTTAGTTCTGTTTCTGTCTGCAGAGTATTTTATTTTGTTTGTAATATTGCTAAATCCTGATTTGCTGCTTTTACAAGTGAAATTCTAACTTAAGCACAGGTTGGTTCTGTTCACTTACAGATTTCTGCCATAGGATATCGGCACAATTATATTCC
>JAUZTB010000002.1:95516245-95529097 GCA_034780895.1 Rhynchobatus australiae
ATTCAACCAACAGCAATGACTGATTTTTCAATATATCCAAAGTCGTACCACATGATGCACATTTTTCTTGATGGTATACACATATAATTTATGTTGCAAAGTTTTCAAATATTAAATATTGGCTATTTGGGTAGAAATCTCAGCTTGAAAACATATGTGCAATATCATAGATGTTTCATCTGTGTTAGTTGAGGACATGCACACAGGTTTCTAATCTGCAACCCACTTAATGTTGCATCAATTTAAACTCAATTTCAATTTTTGTTGTTAAATGAATTTAATTTTCTAAGCCCGGAAAGTATATTGTGCAATGAAGAATTGTGATCTAAACAGTGAAGAAAATATCCTGAGAATATAGAGTTCCTTAACATTACCAGGAATCAAAGGCTGAGATTTGTTTCCAATATCTTGGAACAAATTACTCAGGCCACTGTCCATAGAAAACCTGTTTCCTTCCATATTCAAAATGAAAACATGGTGAACAGATTATCCAGTTACTATATCACTGCAGTTGTGGGATCTTTCTGACAAGAATTCAATACTGCTTTTTCTTACTTTCCAATACTTCATAAGTCACTTACTGTTCATAAAATTTTTTGGAATGTCCATTATTGTGAAAGGTGCTATGTTTAATGTTCAAGTAATATAACTAAGATTTACTAAAGAATTCTCAAGTACAGTGGCATACAGTATATACAGAAAACCCAGGCTCTCAATTTGATAATGGTGTGCTCCTTTAAATCTGATAAAGAAATAAAATAAAAAATGATTCATCCAATCTATAGCTGTCCGTAAGGTACTACTGCATTATTTCATCTGCACTAAATATACCATTTTTTTCTGATGAGGGTGAAAACCACAAATAATAAGAAAACATTCACTTTATTCACCCATTCATTCATTTATTAAAAGATCTATAAAGCTTATGAAAAAGAAATTAAATGAATTCATCAGCACTGGAAGCACTTTGAATATAATCAATAATGTAATTTTACCTTGAAAATGAAATTTCAATTAAAGTTCATTTTCATTGTTATTTTATCTTAGAGATGGCACTGTCAATGTGTCTATTATTAAGCTTGCTTAAAAAGAGATCAAACTGCATGTGTCATGAAAGCAAAAGTGGAGGGAGAACAATATTTTGTGCTTCTTGGCCAAGTTGATTAAACAATCAATTGATAGATTCCCATTCCTAGAACCTGTTTGAAATTCAGGCTTGATCAAAATAAATTGATTCCCTTCAAGAGACATTTTTGTTTGCTTTCCTGGTCCTTCAAATTGAAAAGAGCAAAAGTAAGCAAACACTATTAGGCCAATCTTGGTCATTAGTGCTGCAGATCCAATTTGCAATTTAGGAGGGGCTATCGCAACAGCCAAAATACACAAAAATCCTACACTTAAAGGCAGGCATTCTTTTCAGCTTTTAGTTTCTGTTCTCTAATAGGACTTGCAACAGTGTGGATGAAATGAGTCCAAGAAATTTTATTTAGAAGTTATCACTAGCAAGAATAGTGCATTAGACAGTTTTATATGACCATGAACGTAATATAAAGGTAAAATGAAATAATCCATTGCAATATGTTCTGGCTGATATATGGATTATATCAATTATTTGGGTTAGTAAATGAAAATGAATATTCCATATGTTGAGTATGTGTTCAATTACAAAAATGTTGATAAATCTCAGATTCTGGGTTTCTAATAAGTAGTAAGTGTATTATAAATCTAAATGTATTACTTTAGTTCTTAGCACTACTGATGTAGAGTTTCAAGTAGCAGGAATCGATACTAAGAATTCAGAAGCTTTATCTGAAATATGTAAATTTAGTCTGTTGCCTGTGTAAATTAAGTTAGAATCCTTTGCAGTCTGTTGAAAATGGTTATAGTTTACAAAAATGATGTGCCTTTATTTGGTTTTCTGGATGCTTCCTGTGCAAGATACAACTCTCTGTTGTTCTCACTGGTTGTTGATGTCTTAGTGCATGTGGAAATTATCACAGATCTCACTTTTACCTTAATCAAAATACAGATAGGAAAATTAAATTCCAGACCCCAGATGAGAGTGACTGCCATCAATATCAAGGCAGTATTTGAGCAAGTATATTATCAGATAAGATAAAGCAGCAATACCTAGTCAACATTCAGGCATGGCCCAACTTGCAGGAAGTAACATTCATACTGTACAAGTGTTGAGCAACTGCCATCTAAACAAGGGAGAGCCTTGCAATCGACTCTGGACTATCAACAACATTGCCAGTGCTGAATACTCCCTCACTGACATGCTGCAGATCACCACTTACCAGATACTTAAAGTGGACTCCTGCATAAATATTGCACAAGAACAGGTCAGACACTGAGAAACCTATGGTATATTATTTACCTCCCAGCTCCCCAAAGCCTTTCCATAATCTACACAGCTCATCAGGAGGTTAAGGCCACTAGTCAACCAGAGAGGATAAAGTGCCATAATAGTTCAATTACTTCACCTGATTTGTTAAGGCCAGGTTATGCATACTGCATAACTACCAAATACACTGGTAACTCAAATCACAGCTCAATTCACCAATCCCAGACCAGTAAAAGTACTGGAAAATTCTCAATACAATGCACTTATAGAGACCAAAGGACATTGAAGATTGGTGCATCTCCGGCTAAAGTTTTATTCATAAGAAAAATTAACTTATTTTCCAGGTACCAGGTCGGGACCCAGTTCTTTTCCAGGTAGCGGGGGCTGTGACTTGGACTGAGAAGTGGGCCTCTCAGTGTGAGAAGTGGGAGCCATATAAAGAGGTGAGTGTCAGGACCCAGTTAGAACATAGAAAAACTACAGCACAATTCAGGTCCTTCGGCCCATAAAGCTGTGCCGAACATGTCCCTAACCTAGAAATTACTAGGCTTACCCATAGCCCTCTATTTTACTCAGCTGCATGTACCTCTCTACTTTGTAGATAGTTCTTTTCTTCTTTGCGAAGGCAGTGACTTTGAGTGTGAAGTGGGACACTTGATTTCTAGTGCCTAGCTAAAGTAGTGACAATGGATCCAGGGTCAGCGGTACCTTCCTGCCATATGTAGGAGATCTGAGAAATCTCAAGTCTCCCCAACAGCTACATCTGCGGGAGGTGTATCCATCTGCAGCTCCTTATATGCCTTGTTAGAGAACTGGAGCTGCAGCTGGATGACCTTCAGCTCATAAGGGAGAATGAGGAGGTGATAGACAAAAGCTACAGAGAGGTAGCCGCACCTAAGTTCCAGGAGGCAGGTAGTTGGGTGACTGTCAGGAGAGGGGAAGGCAGATAGTGCAGAGTATGCCTGTGGCCGTTCCCTTCAGTAACAGGTATACTGCTTTGGGTACTGTTGAGGTGGACAACCTGCCAGGGGAAAGCCACAGCAGTCAGTTTGTTTGCACTGAGTCTGGCTCTGTGGCTGAGAAGAGAAAAGGGGAGAAGAGGAGAGCAAAAGTGATAGGGAATACTATAGTTAGGGGAGCAGACAGGAGATTCTGTGGAGGTGAAAGAGACTCCAGGATGGTACTTTGCCTCCGAGGTGCCAGGGTCAGGGACATCTCAGGGGAGGGCAAGCTTTTCACTGTACTGCAATACAAGTGACAATAATAAACCAATAGCAACACCAGAAGTCATGGTACACATTGGTACCAATGACTTAGGTAGGACGAAGGATGAGGTCCTGAAAAGTGAATGTGGGGAACTAGGTAGGAAGCTGAAAAGCAGGAAGTTCAAGGGTAGTAATCTCTGGGTGTTGCCTGTACCACATGTCATTGAGGGTAAGAATAGGTTGATTTGGAAGATGAATGTGTGGCTGAGAAATTGGTGCACTGGGCAGGGTTTCAGATTTGTGAATCATTGTGATCTCTTCTGGGGAAGGTACGACCTGTACAAAAGGATGAACTGGAGGGTGACCAATATCCTTGCAGGCAGGTTTTCCAGAGCTGTTGTGGAGGGTTTAAAAACTAGTTTGGCAAGGGGATGGGAACTCAAGTGATAGGTCAGAGGATGGGGCAGTTGGTGTACAGATTGATGCAGTGTGTAGTGTGACTGTGAGGAAGGATAGGCAGTTGATAGGGCAAAATTGCAGTCAGTTGGATGTGTTGAAGTATGTCTATTTTAATGCAAGAAGTATCAGGAACAACAGTGATGAACTCAGAGCATGGGTCAGTGCATGGAGCTATGATGTTGTAGTCATTACAGACACCTGGTAGTCACAAGAGCAGTAATGGCTGCTGGATTTTCTGGGGTTCAGATGTTTCAAAAGGGACAGGGAGGGAGGTAAAAGCGTGGCATTGCTGATCAGGGACAGTATCACAGCTGCAGAATGGGAAGATGTCCTGGAGGAATTGTCTACTGAGTCAGATCCTTACTGCATGGTTGGAACATCATTCCCAGCACACGCTGCCCCCCAGGAGGACTGCTCTGGGGATGAGATGGTCGCCCACCTGTTTGTGGGCTGTGGGTTTGAGAGGAGGGTGTGGCGAAAGATGTAAGGGTCCTCGTCACGGTTCATCCCCAGCAGCTGTGTAACAGAGAATTCTCTGATCTATGGGCTGTTCCTGGGGAAACACACAGAGACTGACATCAACTGCTGCTGGAAGGTCATCAACTCGGTGAAAGATGCCCTTTAGTCTGCCCGAAACTTGTTGGTCTTCCAGCACTTTGAGATGTCCAAAGGGGAATGCTGCCGACTGGCACATTCCAGGCTGCAGGAATACATGCTGAGGGACGCACTGAAACTGGGTACAGCCAATGCAAGGGCTTGGTGGGGAAGGACAATAGTTTAGGGTTCTTCTGTCACTGGAGAGGGAGGGGCAGGGATAGGTGAGGAAGCCCCTTAAAGATTGTAAATATGGGATTGGGGTGGCCCCCCAGGGAGCCACATGGGTGGCATCGGTGCTGTGTTTTTTTATGAAATGTAATACTAACGATTGATCTGTATACCACTGTAAAGGTTTGCACTGTTTTATTATTGTATGTAGTTTGTCTTTTATTATGAATAAATTTTATTTTGGGCAAAAAAAATTGTGTACTGTGTTAGTGTGGGTGGAGGTCGAAAACAGGAAGGGAGGAATCACTCTATTGAAAGTATTCTATAGATCTCCCAATAGCAATAGAGACACTGTGGAACAGATTGGGAAGCAGAATTTGGAAAGGTACAAAAATAACAGGGTTGTTGCCATAGGTGATTTCAACTTCCCTAATATTGATTGGCACCTCCTTAGTGCAAAAGGTTTGGATGGGGTGGAATTTGTTTGGAGTGTCCAGGAAGGATTACTGACACTGTATGTAGACAGGCCAACTAGAGGAGAGGCCATTCTGGATCTGGTATTAGGCAATGAAGCTGGTCAGGTGTCAAATCTCCCAGTGGGTGAGCATTTCGAAGACAGTGACCACAACTCCCTGACCTTTACCCTTGCCTTGGAGAGGGATAGAAGCAGACAGTATGGGAAAGTACTTAACTGGGGGAGGGAGAATTATGATGCTATTAAGAGGAACTTTGGAGTGTAAATTGGGAGCAGATGAACTCAGGGAAACGCACAATGGAAATGTGAAGGTTATTTAGAGATCACTCACAGGGGGTTCTGGATAGATTTGTCCCATTGAGGCAGGAAAAGGATGGTAGGGTAAAGGAACCACAGTTGACAAGAGATCTGGAATATCTAGTGAAGAGAAGAAAGAAGCTTACTTAAGGATTAGGAAGCAAGGATCAGACAGGGCTCCAGAGAGTTACAAGGTAGCCAAGTTGATGGGGTTCTTTAGAAGGCGTATGGCATGTTGCCTTTCATTAGTCAGGGGTTTGAGTTCAAGAGCCATGAGGTAATGTTGCAGCTCTATAAAACCCTGGTTAGACCACACTTAGAATATTGTGTTCAGTTCTGGTCACCTCATGATAGGAAAAATGTGGAAGCTTTAGAAATGGTGCAGAGGAGATTTAGCAGGATCTTGCCTGGATTGGAGAGCAAGTCTTATGAGGATAGGTTGAGCGAGCTAGGACTTTTCTCTCTGGAGCGAAGGAGGATGAGAGGTGACTTGATAGAGGTGTACAAGGTAATAAGAGGCACAGATTCAGTGGACAGTCAGAGTCTCTTTCCCAGGGCGGAAATGGCTAACACAAGGGGACATAATTTTAAGGTGATTGGAGGAAAGTACAGGGGGGATATCAGAGGTAAGTTTTTTACACTGAGAGTGGTGTGTGTGTGGAACGTACAGCCAGGGGAGCTGGTAGAGGCAGATACATTAGGGACATTTAAGAGACTCATAGATAGGCATATGGAGGATAGAAAAATGGAAGTCTATGTTGGAGGGAATGGTTAGATTGATCTTAGAGTAGGCTAAAAGGTTGGCACAACATCATGGGCCAAAGGGCCTGTACTGTGCTGTTAAGTCCTATGTGTTATGTTCTAAACCTCCTCCCTCTCAACTTAAATGCATGCCCTCTGGTTTTAGACATCCTGGGAAACAGGCACTGTCTATCTACTCTATCAATGCCTCTTATAATTTTATATACTTCAATGATGTTACCTGTCAGCCTTCTTCACTCTAGGGAAACAGACCGAGCCTACTCAATCTCTCCTGATAACTCAAGCTCTCCAATTTGCATCTCATAAAAATACAATACTCACAGCTCTAACTTGCAGTTTGTTGAAGAAATAACGAAGTGTGTCAGCTCCCTCAGCTTCCTCCTTTGAAATCTCCACTTCATACTTATTTAGGATACTATATGCTTCCTAGATGAAAACAATGGATAAAATTCAGTTAAAGTAAAATTTGTACCTGTGCCATCAAAATTAATTGAACATAAAAGTAATTTATTACATTTATAATTTTTACAGATGCACCACAGAAAGCATCCCATCCAGATGCATCATAACTTTACAACACTATGGCAACTGCTCTGCCCAAGACCACAAGAAATTGCAGATTTGTGAACTCAAGCCTAGCACATTGTGAAAACCAGCCTCCCCTCCATTCACTCCATCTACACTTCCAGCTGCCTTGGGAAAGCAGCCAGCATAATCAAGGACCCCTCCAGCCCTGGTCATTCTCTATTCTCCCTTCTCCCGTTGAACACAAAGATAAAAAGCTTGAAAGCACGTACCACCAGACTCGAGGACAGCTCTATCCCACTGTTATCAAACTCTTGAACAGACCTCTCATATGCTGAAGATGAATTCTTGATCTCGCATAAACCAATATATCAATAAATACATATTAAATATGTCACCAATTATATTACAAAACTAGCTGAGAAATTGTTGGAATATAGAATTGCTGGATGAAAAGAAAGTGTCTTCTCCTCCCATCTGGTAGTCTCTTGATACAACAATACATATAAGCCCATTTCTTTAGCTTCAGGTGGTTAAAAGAGAAATCAGAAAGATCCCTGAGGAGTTACAGAAATTGGATTGATCTCCTTTCTTGAATATTGCTTCTTGAATAAGGTCCCCCAGTATGTCCGTCTCTTCCTACATGGAGGAGATGAGGCAATAAATTTGCCACTGAATCAACTTTGCACCCCATCAACTTTGAATTTCAGCATCTACTCCTAAGGCCTTGTTTTTGTGCCTCAGACATTGGCCCTGTTCCCCTTCTTGTCAGTCTGGGGTGGTAGCCAGGTTGAACTGGATGTTTGCTGTTGGATAGAGTCAAGGACTGAATTAGTTAAGGAATTAATTGAGATGCTCCTTTCAGTGGGTGCCAACTGCTTTTCTATTCTTGATAAGTTCTATTCAGAAGTTATTTAAAAGGTCCTTGAGACCTTTGAAACTGATTTTCTTGCAGAAGCATTCTGTTACTGCCATTAACTTATGGCCAGGCTGGTGGAGATAACAGGAGTGGTGGTGGTCAGTCCAACAGTCATGGCACTAGTGATGAAGGCATCCTAGTGGATTCTCACACTGACAATAATACAATTCATCAGGTCCCAGTGTTGTTGCCATCAGAGTGTTGCCATGAGGTCTTGTGTTTATAAAACAGATAAAACAGGATGTTTTTCCTGATAAAACAGTTTGTTGGTTGTGACAAAACTCCCTCAAAACTCTGTTAAGTCATTTATTTAGAATCAAGATGCCATTCTAGGCAAATTCAGTAATCCAACCTCCAAGTATAGAAAAACCCGGGAAGCTCATATAGACTGGAGAGTGCACTGAATCTTACCAATAGGATGTTGGGGAAGGCAGGACATACCTTTAGATTGAAATAGTTTAAGACCAAACCATAGTCTGTGCCAAGTTGTCATGTGGAAAGTCCACAGACACAACAACTGCTGCGTTCTTCAAATGTTCTCTGTTGCTTCTTTGAAGTCATACGTGTCCTTGGCCATTCTGCACATTGATGAACCCATGATTTCTTTTCCAAAAGACAAGTTCATTTTGTACTGCATCATTTTGCTGAGCCTTGCTAGGTTGATAACACCCTCAGTACAGAAGGTTTTGGGTTCAAGCCCTACTCCAGGACTTGTACGTGTTAGTGGACTGGCACCAATGAAGGACTGTGATACATCTTTGCAGGTGCTGGCTTTCAGATAGGTTATATGCCGAATAAGGTAGACATCAAGAGAAACAGAATGAGGCAGATGGTGTGGTGAGGGTGAGGGTGGTGAAGGTTTTATTGTTATTTGAGCTAATGTGTTTGGAGGAGGTACAAATAAAGAGAGATGAATAGAGGAGGGAGATTCAGAACACAGCAGTTGTTGCAAATTTGAAATAAAAGAGAATGCTGGAAAATATCCAGTAGGTCCAGTTGGATCTATGGAGAGAGAGAGAAAAAAAAATGAGACTTTTGTATTGTCTTATGAAGTGACCAGTTCTGACACAGACTGGAAAGGCTGGTTATCTGAAATTGTTGAATTGAGTGTTGAGTCCCAAAGACTATGAGATGCCTCGATGGAAGATGAGATGCTGCTCCCCAAGCTTAAGTTGAGCGTCATTGGAAATGTGTGAGAGGCCATAGACTGTGAGATCAGAGTGGGAGTGGAACGGAGAATTCAAGTGATAGGCAACTAGAAGCTCAGGGTCAGACTGAAAAAGCAACTCTGCACAGTAGTCATGAAATCTGCATTTGGTTCCTCCAGTGTAGAGGAGATCACACTGTGAGCACCAAATTGAAAGAAGCGCAAGTGTGTTGTTGGTTCACCTGGAAGGTGTGTCTGGGTTCCTGGATGGTAAAAGAGCAGGAATTACATTGCTGTGGTTGCATGGGAAGGAGTCATGAGAAAAGGAGTCAGCGTTGGTGAAGATAAACTAGAGAATCACAGAGAGAGGGAATGGTCCCCTCAGAATAATGAAAAATATGCCTGGTTCATGAGATATTATCGACAGTGGTGAAAATCACAGAAGCTGGTGGGGTAGAAGAAGGGATAGGTTTCCTGTCTAGGCACTGGAACCAAGTCAGGAGCTGCCTCTTTCAAATGAAGTGCCATTTTAGCACATTTATTAGCACATGAACATGTATAATTTTAATTAATTCTGAGGATTGGGTGTCACACACAATTTTTACCAGTGCCAGCTATTTTATTTTCATCTCTTTCAAAACTAAATTTAATTCTCAAGCAACCACAGTAGTAGTTAAATCATGTTGGCCCTTGTGATTGAATGGGAAAATGCTTCAGTGGAAAATTTATGACACATTCAACCCATAGAAAGAGCCATCCAGTCAAGTTCCACTTTCCAGTAGAGTCTGTAGTCCTGCAGATCATGGCTCTTCAAGGACCATTAGCCAAGTACTTGATAAATGTGATGAAGATTTCTACCTCTCCCATCCTTTTAGGCAGTGAGCTCCAGACCCCTACCACTCTCTGGGTGAAAAAAGAGTTTTTCCTAGCAACTGCTTTAAATCTATGGTCCCTGGAGTTTGAGCTCTGTACTCTGGAGGGGTGAGGAGGTGGGGAAATGGGGAAAACATCCTTTATATTTACCTAGGCCCCTTGGATTTTATACACCTAAGTCTCCTGTCAACCTCCTCTGTTTCAAAGGAAACAACCCTTGCTAATATAACCTTTCTTCATGGCTACAATTCACCTGTCATAGCAGAACTTCCATAAATCTCTCTGCACCGTCTCCAGCACCATCACATTCTACCAGTAATGTGCTGACTACTCACCTAACTTGTGTTCTTGCATAATCTTCCTGTTCCCTTATTCTCAGCCTTGGCAAACAAAGGAGCTCATCTTCTATGCCTATTTAACCACTAACTGATCTATCCTGCTATCTTTAAGGACTTGTGAACATATATTCCATCCCCCCCCCCCCATTACTCCACACAACTCAATATCCTCCTATTTATTCTATTGCCTTGTTGCACCTCAACTCATGGATTATCTCTGGCAACACACAAAATCCTGGAGGAACTGAGCAGGCCAGGCAGAGTCTATGGAGGGAAATGGACAGTCACTGTTTCAAGTTGAGACCCTTCATCAGGACTGGAAAGAAAGAGGGGAGACAGCCAGTTTGAGAAGGGGGGGGGAAGGGGTGGACCAAGAACTGGCAGGTGATAGGTGGATCCAGGTGAGAGAGGGATGATAGGCAGGTGAGTAGGGGGAGAGTGGGAATGATGTAAGAAGCTGGGAGGTGATAGATGGAAGTGGCAAAGAGCTGAAGAAGATGGAATCCGATATGGAGAGGACAGTGGACTATGGAATAAAGAGGAGGTGAGGAGGGGAACTGGAGGGAGGAATGTGTGTGGGTTACCTCATACCTCTATCCTCTGCCCAACTGACCAGCACATCAGTATTGTCCTGCAATCTAAAGCTTTCTTCCTCATTAGACAAACTGTGTACATATCAACCAAAACTCAACAAAATTGAGTTGTGCTAAATCGCAGTTTTCACTGCTTTGGGTGTTCTGAAGTCATAAAGGTGTGATGTAAATGCAAGTTTTCTTTTATTATTGTTCCTTTGTAAGCTTTCACAAGCCACAAATGAAAAGACATACCTTGACTTCAATACGTGCTATTTGTCTTTTGTGCCAATGATAAAAAATGAGCTGGATTCCACGGCAACCAGGCATCCAGGGTATTTTAAATCCACTTCTTGAAAGTGTTCCATCATATAGAACAGACATATGTTACTGGATGGTGCCAAACTGCGTAGGAAAACAGGATATTGCAAGGAAAGGCAAGCATTCAATGAGGCCTACGTATACTTAGCAACTCAGCAGCTGAATGGCAGATGGCATTTATCACTCTGAAATGTGAGGTGCTGCAAATGGATTCTAAAAATAAGTTTGTGCTGCACACGGTAGAGTTCAAGAAAACAAGCCTTACATTTGTAGATCAAACACCTCTCACAATACCAGAAATAAAATGCATTGTAGAAAATTTTTGGAATGGGGTCACCATTGTAATATATGAATTGAGGGTGCTATTTTCTGCCCAGCAACTCCCGCAAACAGCAATGATACCTAGATCAACCGGGAAAAGCAACTGCACAACGTTGTTCATTATTCCCTGTTCTACATTTGTAAAGTAAATTGTTCCCTGGGTGAAATGCAGTATTAATCATTTCTGATCACTTCTCGTCAGCTGGAAATTCCAACTGTAAGGAAGACCTTTTGGAGATCATTGACCTGAAACATTAACTCAGTTTCTGTCTCTGTAGATGCTGCCTGACTTGCTGTGTTTCCAGCATTCTCTGTTTCTATTTCATTGAACCATCATTGAAGTCACTCATACTTGGCATCCTTCCATAAGTTTTATCTTCAACCTTTCTTTTACATTCCTTCTTAAGCATGAAGTCCACAATATGTCAGCTGAGAGCTCACCAGTATTTTACTTGGATATGCTCATAATTTGATACTATGTCCCTAACTATGCAATGACTGAGCTAATACTGGAATGATCCATTGTATCCCCATCGTACCTGCCGTCTCTCCCTCGCATCACTGACATTCTGTGGCTTTTTGCCTCTGTCCACAGGTTAATGGTGGTGGAAGACGAGTTGAGGAAAGATCACGCCAACATGCAGGAGGCCATCGATGCCAAGCAGCGGATAATCGACGTTCAGGTACAGAAAATCATCACCTCAAAGATCAACAAATGACACTGAGGGAGAAGCGCCAACAATTCATTCTTGTCGGGATAGTATCATCCTGGTTCAAACCTCATCTGAGCAAACTGCT
Organism: Rhynchobatus australiae; assembly: GCA_034780895.1. Classification (NCBI taxonomy): domain Eukaryota; kingdom Metazoa; phylum Chordata; class Chondrichthyes; order Rhinopristiformes; family Rhynchobatidae; genus Rhynchobatus; species Rhynchobatus australiae. The sequence continues at coordinate 95,528,370 of JAUZTB010000002.1, forward strand.
GCTGATTTCCTCCTCTTGCCTCACTCTACTGCAGCCAAACAGAGTTCCTGCCCTTGACTGCTGACACAGCAAATGTCTCTTAGTGAGAATCCAACCCACACCATGCACTATTTTGTTTCTTTTTTCAGAATCGGTCTTTAATCCACCCCTAAAAATGGCAGGGACAACTGTGCTGGTGTTGCTGCGGGAAACTGACCAGCGGTTTGGTGTGAAAACGTTGCTGTGTTAAGTGGCACGCATGTCTGAGTGGTGAAGAGGGGATGGGGCAAAATCAGGAATTGGCCCTGATTTTTAAACTCTCCTCCCTGGTTTCAGAAATACAGCTCGATTTGGGCCATCCCCTTGCAAGTTTGCAAAGATGAGGTTTGATCAGGGACATAGTCTGCTGTGTAGTAAACAGCCAGGGCTTTTCCCTGGTTATGTACAAGTGGGAAAACCAGGAGGCCAATGGTAACCTCATGTATGATTTTTTTTGTTTGTTTTTAATTCTTCTACGTGATCGCCCATCTCAGAGGAAATGAATCGGGTGGGTTGGGAGGATGGGCGATTTGGGTGGGAGCATCAGCTTGGCATGAGGGAACAAAGGGTTTGCACTCTTAAGTGGTCACAAAGCTGCTCACAGGTTGTGCAGCCATTTTTGCCAACATACACTCAGGTTTGTCGCACTGTTTACAACACTAATGACCTCTTTGGAGTCGGCTGAATATCGGTACAGCAGCCATTAACTA
>JAUZTB010000002.1:95943021-95953184 GCA_034780895.1 Rhynchobatus australiae
AAACCACTGTAACAGAAATCAAGAATGCCGTTGAATGGACAAAACTCAGGAAAGAACCTCTGAGCTTGAAAATATCTCAAGAGAAAACTTCAAAACTTTCTGATTCAAATAAGGATGATGCCTTGGAAAAGGTGCTGCTAGAAGGAGAAACATTGCCGTCATCAAAGGTAGTGACTTTTGAAACTTTTGTTTGAAAAATCTTGTCAAACTACTGAAATAGTTGGACCAATGAAAAGGACGTCATAATATGATATTTTGAAACTGTTTAATTGAAAAATGCACTTTATTTTTTTTCTTCCATTTGGTTTCATCTCCTTCAGCAATCATTCTTTGACTCAGTGAATGAATGGGAATCTATTGCCAGAACTCTTCATGGTAATCATCAATGAGGAGCTTGTTTGAACCCCTCTTTATGCCGAGCATCCTGGTCTCCTCCCCTCATTGTTACTTTTGATGTTGTCATCTGGAATGAAACGTGCAAACCTGCACTGTACCTTTTGTTTAATTATGTAGGCCCAACTGCAAATTGTTAGAAGGCACATTATCATCCTATCATGACGGCCTTTTACATGGTAAATTTGGATTTGTTTGAACCTTAAGTTGTGCTATTGTATATGACCATCTCTGTGGGTCTTAATACAGGAGATTTCAACAAGAAAAGGATCTCTGAAGGAATTGGATGATAAAACAGAGAAGCTCTGTGAGAGTTTCTCTGAAGCTGGGGATGTGTACGAATACTATGATGCAGGAAACCACTGGTGCAAAAACTGCAACACTATTTGTGGGACACTCTTCGACTTTTTCACTCACATGCATAACAAACGGCACAGGCAGGTGCGTATGCTTAGACACTGTTTTCTGATACCACCTTCACAGGAATTTAATTTGAAAAGTCACACTTCATATGCAGCAATGTGGGCAACACAGTGGCATTTGTATCATGGAAAGAACCATCATTTGTTTGGAAATGAATTTTAAGAAATTCAATAAAAGGAAAAATTATGCAGTTTGAAATAGAGGAGTTTTGAGTTTATCGTATTTGAGTCAAAGCAAGAGGGCTCTGGCAAGGATAAAGCATTTGGTCTCAGAAAACAAACCTTCAAAATTTTGCAGTTAAATGTCAATAACAAAAAGCGTGTAGAGCACTGTCAGCTTTAGTCATAACATTCACAAGTATGCACAAATAACTAACCTTACAAACTTGGAAAATCTAGATGTGTAAGGCTGCAAAAAGATACCGAACAATCGGTAGGTAAATAGGATGCTGTGATGATTAGATGCCACCAAAATCTAAATAATTCAGTGTATCTCAGGATCATGGCTACTTCCTGAATATACATGAAAGTAGTGCTTGGAATAATAAGAGAAGCCAAGAACCAAGGAGAGCCTGGTGGTTTGAATATGTGTGAGTCAGCACATTTCATGGCTTGGCCATGATAGATGTATGTAAAACCAGGAATAAAAGAGAGTGAAATTTTGAGAAATGATGGGAGCTTCAAACTCGCAAACAAAGAAACTCACCCCTGATCAAATGGAAGATTATTCTGGAGTGAAGTATCCTGAAATTGTTACATACGTTTTGGGAATTAGTGAAACTTAATTGAACTTCATTCTCCCAGTTTAGTGAGATTTGTATTAATAGTTATACTTTTTTTTCATGTTAAATAAAGGGTGAGGGAAGACAAATACGATATTCAAATCAATTATTCAAGGGATAAACTTGCATTTGTTTCAGAAAACTAAGCCTTGGAACTGCTTGTAGCTCTACAAATGATCGTGGAGTTCTATCACATCCCTTTTCTTCATTATCTTAAGTGGTGTAATTTTAAAACTGATTATACAGAATTAGCCTATGCAAAGGTGTGCGCTTGATGTTTCTCACTGCTATCTCCAGTCCCGGAGCAGCTTGCAGTCCATAACCTAACTTCTCTCAGTGCAATTCAATTGCCAATTGCAAATATGTGATAAATACCTAACCTTTTCAACTGCAGATTCTCATCTTGAAGTGAATGACATCTAAAGTTCTATGTAAACAGCACTGCATTTCAATACAATTTTCTTTGTTTAAATCAGTATTGGAAAAATTTGTTCTTATTTTGTCTTCATTCTAACATGCGTCTTGCCTTCTCCACAGCAACTCGCGTGCACTGATAAACCGCAGGAAGGAAATAGCATTTTATACACAATTGTAATTTACTGTTGTGCTGTAACAGATTGTATTTTCAGTATGTATTGTAATGTGCTCTGTAAATTAATGTACAAATCCACCATGTATATACCTCTGTCGCTATGCAACTAGACGCTGGATCCTTACGATAGACCATGGTCTGCAAAGATGCCGAGTGAAGATAAAAACGACTCCATTAAGCGAACTGACAAAATAACTATGCCAGCAAAAGGTGAGTTTGTACTTGTGTTTTACTCATTTTGCGATTTATTCCAAATGTTTTAAAAGGTTTACTGTAAAGGAGAGGGTAGATGAAGAATTGAGCTTGTTTTATAGTGCTTCTGTTTCTGCATAGAAAACTCCTTTGCATGCCATTCACATAGTAAGATGTGACAGTTAGATAGTAGCAAATGTAATTCTGATATAATTCTGCAGTCATTGTCCATTTAACCCTTCCCACCTTGAAATTCCTGTTGTAGAATGGCTCTTCACAACTTGTGGGTGGCAAAATAGTTTTTGAAAAAAATATTCTTTTAGGACTTGGATGTTACTTTATTCAACTTATTGTCCATCCTAAGTTGCCCCTTGAATCGAGATGCTTTCTTGACCATCTCTGCGGGCATTTAAGGATCAACCTCTGTGGGTCTGGAATCACTTCCAGCTGTTTATAGGGCAGGTGGGATAAGCACAGCAGATTTTCTCCCAAAAGGACATAAGTGAACCAAAAAGGTTTTTGCAACATTCTAGTAATTTAGTGGTATCTATTAATGTTGCTAGCTTTTTAGTATACCAGCTACACTTATTAAATTAACTAAATTTAAATTTCTCATTTCTCATGGTGGGATTTGAACTCTTGTCTTTTGATCCTCCTAGATTGCCATTCCGTTGTCAAAGTAGGATAGTTTGTGTTATGAGTAGAACTGATCCGGTGTGTTAAGCTTCATTGATGTAGAGGTTGCTGTCATTGACTTTGCCATCCTGTGTGTTAGCCTGGAAAAATCGAATTTTAATCAATCCCCACCAGAAAATCTCCAGATAGGTATCTGTAATGGTGGTATTTGACTTGGTCATTGTTAACCAAGTGGTTAATTAACACTCTTATTGTTGTAAAATCATGGAACTGGACATCCCTTAGTCACTGTGGTCCAGCAACTACTCATTAGCTTTCAGAAAGGGCTAGTGGAACCTAAAACCGAAATGCTTTAATCAAAGTAATTACCAGAATTAGATGTGTATAGGTGGAATGAAGTCAACAGTTCAGATTGATGTATTGACTCTATGGAAATAATGATTTCAGGATGTTTGTTTATTGAATTGAACCTTTTATGTATTTTCCCATCTTCTGACTGTCAATGTCTTCTTTTTCTCAGGTTCAGAGTTTCTGATGCCAGTCACTGGATTTTACTGCCAGCTCTGTGAGAAGTTCTACGGAGATCAGATCTGTGCTGAAGATCATGTCAAATCCCATGGTCATAATGATAAGTATAAGGTTAGGAAGAAAAATTATAAAGCATTTCCAGAAAGGAGATAGCTCTCTGGGAACATAATGCACTGATTATGTATCCCATTTGTATAAAACACGCAGCACATGCTCAATGGGGCAGATGTACACTGGCAGAAATGTTCATCTCTATGGCACGCACTGTCTCCATAATCTGAGTTATAATTCTACATTATAACAATGGCCACACTGTCAAAATAATTCATTAACTGGTAATGTGTTGGGACTTCCTCAGGTCGTGAAGGTGCTATAGAAATGCAATTTTTTAATGAATTTTACTTTCAGAAATTCCTTTTTTTGCAACTGGGAATCAATGGGAACAAAAACTTGCATTTTTTTGTGTAGCATCTTTTGTTTGGTTCTTAGTAAAAATAATTTGTGAAGCATTTCATTTGTACTTGTGTTCAAAAGACAAGGTTATAACCATTCTCCAAACACTTATAAAGAGGTAAAGTCAACCTGATCATTAAAGAGATTCTGACACACATCTTGCGTGTTTTGGCTTTACAGAACCTTTGGTAATTGGCTGCACACAATGGGGTGTTCTTCACTAACTGACATAAAAATGTCACTTTCTGTGGAATAAAAAGCAACTTTTTGACCAGTCTTGTAATGATCAATTAGTATGCAGAACAGCTTGAGCTGTAGGGCAGGTGCACATGTCTAAGTATGAGGCTTTGTGTTATTTCTTGTTTTTTTTAATGTTGCATATTTCACTGGGATAACCATTTTCTCTAAGTTTGCATGGTAGTAAATAAATTTATTCATCGTAGTAAAAAATGCTATGGGATAACCCTATTTATTAGTCCCAGGTTGTTTTGTCTTTTCCTAGTCAGTGCCACAAACCTAAAGTTGACAAAAACAATTGAAGACTGCTCTGCAGATTTAAGATTTGCTCAAACCTGCTCCTCTAAATTGTGGCAGAACAAGCCATCCTGAATGTACATCAGTGATTGAAATCTTTGACATTTATCCAGAAGTATTTAAGAAAGATGTTTGAATCGTCTCAAGAGTTTCCTTTTTACCATGTGTCAATGGTCATTTTTATTAGTTGAGACATTGTATAAAGTAATTCATTTGTTGAAAATGATGAATTTTCAATTTGTTCGCACATTAATTTCGGATAGATTTCTCCCGAAGTAGAAAATTGGCCGTGATTTTGATGAATGGCAGAGCAGGCTTGAAAGGCCAAATGGCCCAATCCTGCTCTTATGTCTGATGTTTTTGTTTTCTTAAAATTAATTCCTACACACTGATCTTTATTGTAGCAGACTATAGTGCATGTGAAGTTCCTTTTCTTAAACAAAATGTTACATTTCAGCATGATATCTTTGAGGCTCAATGTGAGGTACCTTTTTTCAAAAAAAATAGTAAATGTTTTGCCCATCTAGCACAAAGGCTGTACCCTACACACATGGGGTGTGTATTTACACTGTACCATGATGCTGGATGAATGAAAGAATGCACATTGATGGTCAGATTGCATTTGCTCCACATAGCTGTGCACGGCTGTTGGATCTCCACAGTTGGTTATGTACATTATCAGTAAGGTCAGGCCCATTCTGGAACTTCAGAATAGCTTGATTGCCAAAAGCACTTATAGTTCGTGTTTGAAATTTGCAGAGTTTTTTTATTTTTAGCCTTTAGAGCTGTATTTTCTAATATTTTACATTGTGAAAATATTTGGTAGATGTGTTTGTATGTAATGTGTCAACACTAGATTTGCCTTGGGCATATTTTTATTTTCACAGCCCGTCTCCATCTGCCTAATGGTTAAAGCTTACTGATACTTGCATCAAGAATTTGATATGCACCATGGTATACTGTTAGAGGATGACTGATCCTGCCTCTCACAAGCCAGTTTGTAAGGAAAGACAATGTCATTGTATCCAAACTTGAGAGGGAGGAAGGCAAACAGAACTGAGATTTTATGTCACTTTACTTAACTCTTTGATCCTACTATACTCCATTGTTCATTGATGGTTTTTTTTCTCACTTTTCTTGTATCCCAAATTTTCGCACTATTCCAGGTTGCACTTCTCTTTTGGATGTCTCCGTTGGACCTGTATCCTACCAAACTACCCAGTCATTGCTTCTGTCCTTCCCAACCCCAGGGCAAGATGTACTTCAAAAACCCAATCCACTTAGAAGGACAAGGGTACAGGCACATGAAAATATTACTATTTTTAAGTTCCTCCCTGGGTGGCATACTGATCTGACTTAGAAATATATGGCCATTCCTTCATTATCCCTAGGTTAAAATCCCGGGATGTGCCATGCAACAGATAACCGTTATCTTGTCACAGGCAGGTTGGTTCCTTTCACTAGTTGATTCTTCACTGTCTCTACGATATTGATTCATGAATTTGCCTTGCACACTTTTTGCTGTGTTTAAACTGGAACTGCATTCAGTGAACCTTCTGAAAACCAGGAGTAGAAATGTTTGGGGGTGGGGAAGGAGGACCAAAGTCTGGAAAAGGAAACTTTTTTTAGCAAGAGGAATTACTGCAGAGTTGCTGACATTTTATTGAGTTTATAAGTACAGGTTTTGTTGAGATGGAAGTAATATTATTTGGTGCATATTTTCTTAGGGTAACAGCATTTCTTTCTCTACTTTCTGATAGGAATATTTAAATGAGAATCCTGTGTACGAGCAGCGGAGGAACCTAGACCGCCAGGCTGGCTTAGTGGTGATCATGGAGACTGAGCGACGCCGCCAGGCAGGGCTGAAGAGGAAAGTAGATGAAGAGAAGGAAGTTCAGAAACAGAAGAATTTGGAGGAAGGTGATGAGAGAAAGGCAAAGCAAATCAAGTTGGATGTGGAGGAGTGCGAGAGTGTCACTGAGCTGGAAGAGGAAAGAAGTGACCGTTCATCCTCCCGCAAGCTAGAGCCCAGCAGCAAGCCCGGTATAAAACTAATGCTGAAAAAGGATGAGATTGAAGATAAGAAAGATGAGGAGCAAGGGTTATCCTTTGGAAAATTTAGCTGGAAGAAACCTGAGAAAGAAGAGGAGAGAAGTAGCTCATTGGGAGCCAAGGAGGAACATGCTGAAGGCAGCAAAGAGAAAGATGATGGCAAGGGGCAGGGGGCTAAGTCCGCCGCTAAAACTATTGAAATTAAACTCTCGGGAAAGACTCTCATTGCTCATACGAATCCTTGGGTACCATTTACCTCAGTAACCACCACGACGCAGGCAAAAATCAGGCCCAATCTTCCAGTTGCTAATGTGCCACAGAGGAAAGGTAGTGTCACGTCTATCAATAAGCCAGCACCTTTGGACACATTTCTCTCTATTCGGTCTTCAGGGGCTTCTAACAAGCCACTACCTGTGGTTAAGGCTGAAATGTTGTTGGCTCCGGAGGTGATCTCCAGAGCCTTTGGCGGCGAAGAAGTGACTTTAAAAGGAAGTGTTCTAGATGTACACAGGGAACCAGATCCTTTGGCTGAAGAACCAGCCCCTGGTGTGTCTGAATGCGAGCAAACTATATTGGCTATTCCAGTTCGCCCACCGCCACCGCCACCACCCATATCTCTCAGTGACTCCAGTAAAAAAATAGAGAAACCCAAAAGTTGTCTGGCTGCTGCAAATGCTAAAGATTTGTATGGTATTTACTACAGTAGCTCAGGGAAGAGCCCGGCTGATTGCAGGCTTGGCAGCAGTGCACAGAATACCAAGTTGGTGCATGGTACTCTGAAGTCAGTGCCAAGTCAGGTCAAAATTGGGGACATAAGCTCTTCCAAAGAGCTGATAGTCACAGAAAACACTGCTGTGGGCATTCGCAAAGCTGCAGTCCCAGATAAAAGAAATGAAGTGGAAACAGATGAACAAACTGGAAGTAGGTCCGTACCTGATGTGCTCTGTCAAGATGATGTTTCAAGTAACTCTAGAGCAGAACTTCAGAATAAAAGTGATGGGCCGACTGTTGCTCAGCATCACAGCTGTGCTGAGAAGAAAGTGATGGGCCCTGTCAAACAAGCTGACAGCAACTTCGCTATCCTCAATTTAGCAGAAAATGTTGAAGAACTGGATAGCTCTGGCTTCCAGACTTTAGTGGAACAACCCCAGCAGGATGATGATGGAACTAAAGAGGTTGAGAATGTCGAGTTTCATGCTCCCATTTTAGAGGGCAGTGCTGAACAATCTCTGCAACGCATCATCAGCACAGTTGACCGTGTTAAGGACATGGATATTGATGCTATTATAGGAAGTAACAGTGCAGAAGAATATCAACGGTCTGCTTTAAGCACTTCAAGTGCATTAGAAGTGAAAAACATGGAGCTGGTTGCAGAGCAGTTACAGACAAGTGATATGGATGCCCTCCCTGCAAGAGAAGCTGAAGATGTGGATGCTACTATGATAGTAGCTGGTACTTTATCTGCTGCCCAAAAAGTCTCCAATCTGGCAGAACAAGTTAGAGATGAAGTGGGTGTGTTAGATTGCACAGTAAAGTATCCAAAACAGTCTGTTGGTAAATTAAGTTTCCCTACTCCAATAAAGCAGGGTCACGATCTGGGAGTGGATGCCCAAGTGTCAGGTAGCACCACAGATCCTCAAAGGAAATGTGATGTTACCTTGAACTTTCCTGAGCCAGTAGATGAAGTTAAGGATGTGGAAATGGGTTCCTCTGAGTTAGACACTCCTGCAGACCAACCAGAGGGATGTTCTACTGGCCCCATCCTCTCTCAGCCGATGGATGAAGTTGAGGACATTAAGGAAGATGGCCCTGTTTTAGACAGCGCTGGAAGTCAATCTGAGCCGTGTGAGACGGGCATAAGTTTCTCTCAGCCAATAGATGAGAATAAAGATGTGGAGGTGGATCCCCCTACATTCAATGATGCTGAAGACCAACCAGACGAATGTGATCCTGTCCTAAACTTCTCTAAGCCAGTAGAGGAAGTTAAGGATATCCCTGTTTTGGACAGCACTGCAGATCATTTGGAGCAGTGTGACACCAGCATAAGCTTTTCTGAGCCAATGGATGAGGTTAAGGATGTGGAAGTAGATGTCCCTGTTTTAGAGAGCACAGCAGATCAACTGGAACACTGTGATACTGGACCAAGTTCCTCTGATGCAATGGATGAAGTTAAGGGTATGGACGTGGGTGCTCTTGCATCAGACAGCACAGCAGATTTGCCAGGGCACTCTGATATTGGCATACAGTTTTCTGAACCAATGGATGAAGTTGAGGATATAAAAGTGGATGTTTTTATACTAGATAACAGTGCAGAGGCCCACAGTGATGCTGACTTCAGTGTTCTCAATCCAATGGACGAGGTGGGAGATCTGGAAGTTAATGTTCCGATGTTACCAAGCACTGTAGAACAGCAGCAACCCCTTGATGAGGTGGAGCAGGTGAGGGATGAAGAAATAGATGGTGATAGTGAGAAACTAATTGGAAATAGTGAAATGTGCAGTTCACTTCAGACAGATCTGTGTCCTGTCCTGGATCAGCAAGAAACAGAAATAATCAGTTCATTGCGTGTTAAATCCTGTAACGATGCTGAGGTGGGCGCTTGTCTTACTGAGGAACAAGATACAAGTGTGAGCAGTTCACTACAGACTGAACAGGTTGGTAACAGTGAACTAAGTGTTGTTAATCCTGAGGAACAGTGTAAGAATACAAGCAGCTCACAACAGCCCAAGCTTAATAGTGAGGTAAGTGTCTCTGATGTAAGACAAAATCAGGATCAGGATGAGAGCAGCTGTCCTGAACCAGAGCATCTAAATGGTAGCGGTAGAATTAATATTCTGGATCAAACCAGGTGTTGGGGTGAAAGTGAGGTTAGTACCCTCAACCCTGAAGTGCAGACTGCAGACAATGGAGCAGATCCCTCAGGGCAGCTTCCCCTTCATAATGTTAACGTGAGCACACCAGAGAGGGCAGAGAAGGAAAGCACCATGCCAATCATCACTCAGTCGGGGGAAGCTGCGAGCAGTGTCCATGTGGGTACTCGAGAGGAAAACAAGGTCAGCAGCAGCTCACGCACTTCTAGACGAGCAGCACAGGCTGGAAAGGCTGCGATGTGTGTGCAAACTCCTGATAAGACAGCTGAAAAACATGAATCAAATGAGTCTACGAACATCCAGACATCTGCCAAGCAGCTACGTCGCAGGAGTGCAAGAAACCTTCGGTCAGCAAAGTAATACTGGAAAATGGTGCTGAAAGAAGAGTAAGATGTCTGCAGAACAGGATGAATAATCTGTTCATTACTGGACAGTGAGGCACACCAAATCCTCAATGTTCTAATCTGCTGACTGGCCTACTCTTGTCTGCCTCTCTGACTATTTTTTTAAAAAGTTGTGGTTGTTTTTGATTTGTTTTTCTGTTTTTTTTAAAGACATGCATGCTATAAAAGTTCCAGCAAAGATTTCCAATCACATTGTAAATGCTTTGTAGCATTATAATATTTTTCTTTTCGCATGGTGCTGCATTATAACAGGCACCCTGGACACAGACATTCCACTTCAAAAAAAGAGATACTTAATTAAGTAC
>JAUZTB010000002.1:95976703-95995514 GCA_034780895.1 Rhynchobatus australiae
ACACATCATTCTCTGCCACTTGTGCCATCTCCAACAGGACCCTATCACCAAGAATATCTTCCCCTCCCCACGCCATCACTGATATGATGGTCCTCAGCCTCCACTGCCGGGAGAAGTCCAAATGCAAATTGGAAGAACAACACCTCATTTTCCCTCTTGGGACTTCACACCCTAACGGGATGAACATCATATTCTCCCACTTGAAGTAAACCAAACCCCCCAACCCCCACCTCTTCTTCCCTTACCTAGCCTATCTCTCTTTTTCCCTCCTGGCCTATTTTTTTCCCCTCTCTCATGGGGCACCTGCCTCCACACCTTTGACCCATCCCCCGGTGGATCTGCTCTCCCCTTGTTCCCTGCACCTGCTTATCACTGTCTCTTACCTGCATCTACCTATCAACACCTCCCCCCTTTTGTCCAACTATCGCTGCCCTGCTTCTCCCCCCCCCCCCCCAATACATTGGGCTTCCCCTTTCCTTATCTTCAGTCCTGAAGAAGGGTCCTGACCCGAAACGCTGACCGCCTGCTTTTCTCCACGGATGCTGCCTGGCCTGGTGAGTTCCTCTGGCATCTTGTTTTTTCATCTAGATTCCAGCATCTGCAGTCCAGTGTTTCTCTGTGATGACTGCCTATATTAATTCCATTTGCCGGCATTAGACCTGTATCCCTCTACTCTTTTTTTATCCAACTACCTGTCCGATTTACTGTTAAACATTGTAATTGTACCTACCTCGACTACCTCCTCCAGCAGCTCATTCCATTTGGCCACCACCCTCTGCGTGGAATCAGATTGCCTTCAGATTTCTCACCTCACCACAAAACCTGTGTTATCTAGATTTAGACTCCCCTACCTTGGGGAGAAAGACTCTGGCTCTCTATCTATGTCCCTCGTAATCTTCTAAACATCTAAGGTTGCCTCTCAGCCTTGATCATCCCCCTCCCACCCATGGTTCTCCTTCCCCACCGCATTGACCCACCTATTAATCTTAAGGATGTCAAGGGCTCCCTGATTTACTGGGAGTAGTCTCGGAGGGTCAACCCACTGAGCTTATTCTGATTCTCATCTCATAATCAGCAGGTTTGCTGCCGATCAGTTGGCATGATTTCCTCCTCCTCCTCACAGGAAGAATTAGTTGACAGAACGTTCACACTCATGACATTTGATAGAATCATTTCAGCCCACAAACACAGTGATCATTCCAGAGCCTCAGGTTGTTTTAACACCTCTTGGGCACAGCAGAAACTGCAGTAACCACTTGTGCATCCTTCAGTAGAGAACTGTGGAATGTTAAAGTCTCTGGTATGGTCTGGGACTTGAAGGCCTACGGATTTCAGGTAGACTATGGGAAGTCTTATAGCAGTGGCTTTCAGCAAAAGTTGCTGTGGTGTTTTCTCCCTGGAACAATCTGTGACATTCCCAAAATCACCATTTGGAGTCAGGTCTATAAGACTGCCAAACTTTTATCATAAGCATACAGAGGGCAGTCCTTAACCAAGAGTCTCACAAAGCTTTTAGCAGCTGCAGGTTCTTGTACACAATTCCATTGGGAGTGATACTCCAGGGCAGACAAGGATACAACTATTTTTTTGGATGTTGCTAACAATTGCATATTATGATTAAATTTACAAGTTGTCAATTATTAATGTCATGAATATCATAAACATTAACAAATGCTTACCTCGTATCATAATTGCCAGCTCTGGTCTTGTGTTTACTGGAATTTTATCTCTTGATTAAACGCTGGATCTAAGTTCATATCTGTGTGGCTGATCTCGTGTCTTTCAGTTACTGCAGTTTAAGTACAACTCCTTTTGAGATTGTTTGGTTATTTTAAATGAGAAAGACTTGAGAGTTCCTTACTACATTCCACTACGTTGTCAGCACACTGAATCTCCAACCTTGTGAGCTACAACAGCAGGACAACTGCCTAGTGTTATGGAAATCTGAAATTAAAAAAGTGCTGGATATGCCCATAGTTCAGGCAGTAATGTGACCATGAAGGATCATAGACTGGAAATTATGACAGATGCTGCCTAATTTGCTAAGTAGTGTTTTCTACTTTTGTTCCTGAATTGTAAGAATATTGTTCTGTTCAGAGAAGAATGTTCTTCTTCCAAGTTGGAATTTTTCAAAGAACTAGCAGAGGCACAATGGGTCAAATGGCCTCAATTTCTGCAATGAGATTCTTTAAAAATTCACTTCATATTAACAGCTTGGTGAGAACATATGTGACCATTTGCAGCATATTTACAATCTTTGTACGAATGGAAGGGGGGAAAAGCCATCTGTTGCAGATTTCAGATTTCCTATACCAGTGTTTTTTTTACTTTTGTGCGATCTTGATTGTGTAACTGTGGGGGAAGAGACCATGACAACCTGCATTTATACAGCAACCTAAATTTAACTATATTCCCAAAGATAGTTCACAGCATTAATAAAATGTGATAACTATGGAGGAGATATTGGTGCAGATGCAGCTATGAAGAATTTAATCAAGGAGCAAGAGTGCTAGAGAGACCAAGGTTTATGAAGGAAGGTTCTTGATGCAGCCACTACTATTAAGGTGATTAAATGTGTAGGGCTGGGAGATGTTTGTGAAGGTAAAGGGGATGATGAAAGAATTTGAAAATGATCTTAAAATCAAAGTGTCACCAGTCCAAGTTGTAAATAAAAGACTTTTGTGAAGATAATAGGACAGGGGTACACACAGAAGAGCATTGGCATGCACCAGCAAAATATTGCAGATGCTGGAAATCCAAAATATCACCTAACTGCTGTAAATACTCAGCAGGTCAGGTAAGAGCAGTGTGGAGAAACCATTAACGTTTCAGAAATTTCACTCGAGGAGCAATGGTGTTAAGTGTGGAACTAAAATATTGAGAATGGCTGCAAGAAATTGCTACCGAGGTAGAAATAATTGTGTACTGACGATTTAAAATTAGGCCTGGGAAGAAGTTGATTACTCTCAGACAATGGCAAGATGAGGGAGTGTCGGGGGAATGGATTCATGGAAGGAAGGGGCTTCAGTCTTCCTAAAATTTAAACTAAAAGTAAAATGCAGGAAACACTTAACAGGTGAGGCAGTATCGGTGGAAAGAGGAGTTAACGCTTCAACTCTGGGACTCTTCATTAAGACTGTGCATTCTCTACCAGTTTTCCAGGAATGCCCCACTTCTGATGAAGGCTCCTGGATCTTTCCACAGATGCTGCCGACCCTGCCGAGTGTTTCCAGCGTCTTCTGTCCACATTCAAAAAATAATTCCCCGACTCTGGGCTCCAATGACACGGTATTCTCAGCAGGCGCTCCACGCTGAGCGTTGCCGTAGGAGGACCTGCGGCTGATGGACATGAGGCAGAGGAGGGAGCCACGTCCCTGCCGGAGATTCAGCAGCAGGATCAGCCTGTGGATCGGGGCGCCCTTCGCGTCCTCTGCCGCCGCCTCCACTGCTCCTGACTCCGAGGGCGGAACCGCAGAGGCGGGTCAACCGCGGCCGTCGGCCAAACAGAGCGCTGGTTCCGCCGTCAGTCCCGGAGATTCAGCCAATGACTGTCTGCCTCCCTCCCTAATCTGCCCAATAAAACGGCGGGCGGGGGATGGATTTGGGAGGGCGTCGCCTCAACCCGTCCAATCGCGTTGGTGGAAAAAGGAAGGGGTGGCCCGGCTACCCCAATGGGAGAGCGGCTGCGCGTTGAGCTCGGCCAATCAGCGTGGGCGTACGCTCCGAGCTCGGCCAATCAGCGCGGGCGTGCGTTCCGAGCTCGGCCAATCAGCGCGGGCGTGCGTGCGCGGGCGGGCGGGCGGCCTGCGGCCCGGGCAGCGGCGAGAGTTCGAGCGAGCGGACGGACGGAGGCAGCGGCCGCGGCGCCAGCGCAGCACCATGCCAAATAAAAGCAAGAAGGAGAAGGTAGCGGGCGGCCAGGGCCGGTCCCGGGTGGGGGGAAAGAGAGAGAGACAGGGAGGGAGGAGGGGGAAGCTGCGGCCTTCTCGCCCGCGCCTCTCTGCTAATTAATTAATGAACCCACCAGCCGACGTCCTGAGGTAACGGGCACCGACTCGTGTGTTTAACCCGTCTTTCCCTCTGCCCCGCAGGAGCCCAGCAAACCCAGCAAGAGTCCCAAGAGCGGCGGCAAGGATGGCGCCGAGAACGCGGAAGAGGTAAAAGGGGGAGGGGGGAGCCGCCGCCGGGCCTGGCGGGGCCCAGGCCGACCGGCCGCACTCCCACCACCCGTCCCCGTTGTTCCCCCCCCCCTTGTTTCTCCGCCGGCCCCAGGCCCGGGGGGAGGTGGTCACGGAGGACGGGATGGGGGTAAGGAATGGAAGGAGCCAGCCCGGGGGAGAAGGCTGCTCCCCTGCTGGAGAGCGCGGGTATGAGGCCCGGCCGCCGGCGCTGTGGCTGCAGCAGATGCTTTCCCCTCCGTTCCCTTGGCTCTGACAAAGGACGTTTCACACACACTTCCCCCTGCAAAGAGGATCTCGCCTCAAAATGCAGCCCCCACCCCTCTCCACACATACTGGATTCTGCAGTGGTTGGGTGGGCGGATTAAGCCTCGCAACGTTGTGCTTTGATTGGGTAACAGATTGATAATGACCGCTTAATAATGTTTGAAAAAAAATTACTGCATTTATGGATTGTTCATAGCTGAAACGGATGTACAGGGATTTGGCAGCATGTGGGAAATAATTCCTGCACATTTTAAAGGAGCTGTGGAGGTGTCCGATTGCTTTTGTATTGATGTGGATGCCTTTTGTAATGTATCTCAGCAGAACTGGGGACAGCTGTTGAAGCAGGAGGCAGGTGTTTTGATTTTGTGTTAGAATTGTAAATCGAGCTGCTTTATGCGCAGGCCAAGCAGGAAATGAGTGAAATTGGCAGATTATAAAATACCTCTTGATTAGGTGTTTTGCCCATGGCTCTGGCTTTGTTCATTGATATTAATCAGTAAACTGGTGTGTTGGCTTGTGGATTTTCTGCTTGGATTTTAATTACCTGAATTGGTTAGGAAATCATCATCAAGAAAGTAATTGTCCAAAATTATACAAACTGCTCTCTGTGATTCACATTCTACGTGATAAAGTCACAGGTACAGAAGAGGTACCATTTTACCCACCAGGTCCCTTCTTCCTCTTCCTCCTCCCCTCTCTCCTCCAAACTCCCACCCCCAGCCATCTTTTGATTTTTTTTAATCAAGTCTGTCTGCTTAATCAACAGCACAAGTATGTATTTATTCAAGTTGGCAAAATTCAAAAAATAGTGTTCAAGGGGAATTGGTGCTCAGTCCATTTGTCATTTTACATGACTGATTTGTTCGTGGATGTTTATTTATTTAATGAATGTGGACATCACTGTAAGGCTGACATTTATTGGCTATTCCTATTTACCCTTGAATTTGGTGACAAGTTGGTTTGACCAACCTCTTTGGTTAAATCTGTTCCCAAAGTATTGTTCCAGGATTTGGTTCAGTGATGAAAGAGCAACAATGTATTTTCAAATTGGGATGAGGTGAGACTTCAGAGAGCAGCTCTTCAGTTAGTTAAGTAATTTGCACTTCAACTACTCCAGTGTTGACTGGGACAGTATATTTGTAAAGACATGGAGTCATGAATTATTATGAATCATAATGTGTTTAAGGGAGCTCTTTCAATCTGTGTAGCACAAGGGCTCTGTGCTGGAAGAGGTTAAGCAATGAACTTGGGCAACTGGAGGTGTAGTGTAGAGGAAGAGCATGACACACGGGGTCAAGTGAAAAGAGGGAAACATGACAGGTACTGAAAGCATTGTGTTGTGAAAAGGATATAGAAGTGCAAGGTAAAGTTAAGGAAATTAAGAATGCAGAGGTGCATGGAAAAAACAATGATGAGGAAACATATCTCTTTGATTTCAGAGAAAAGAGTAGGGATCATCAAAGATCAAAAATTCAACCTTTGTGTGGAGGCAGAAGACATGGATATGGTTCTAAATTAATGTTTTGTTTCTATTGTCAAAAAAGGACAATTGTTAGTACGTGGTCTAGTATTGTCCCTTCCCTGGTTGGACTGTCTACATCATCAAGAAACCTTCTTGGATCCACCTAACACATTCTGCCCTATCTAACACTGGCACTAAGAGAATCCCAGTCTATATTTGTGAAATTAAGATCACCCACTACAATAATCTTGTTGCTTTTTGCATCTTTCCATTATCTTCCCCTCTATCTCCTACTGTCTATTGGGAGGCCTATAGTATAACCCCATTACAGTGATTGCACCTTTCTTATTCCTAACCTTTGACCATATTGCCTTACTGGATGAGCCCTCCAGGATGTCCTAAGTGCAACTGTGACATTCCTCCATCTCTTTTGCATCCCTCGCTGTCATGTCTGAAACATGAACCCTGGATCAATGAGCTGACAGTCCTGCCCTTCTGTCAACCAAGTTTCTGTAATGGCTACCACATAGTTCCATGTACTAATCCAGACCCTAAGTTCATCTACCTTACCATAATGCTTTCATTGAAATAAATGCAGGTCAGCCCCACCCGTTCATTCTGGCCATGCCTGTCCTTCCTTTCAACCTTGCTTGACCTACTTCTACCTTCCCCTCAATCTTTCCACTAGTTGGCCTACTGCTCTGGTTCCCACTCCCCTCCCAAGTAGCACTTAGCAAACCTTCCTGCAAGGATATTGGTACCCCTCCAGTTTAGGTGCAACCTGTCCTTGTACAGGTCCCACCTTCCCTGGAAGAAAGTCCAGTAATCCATGTACCTGAAGCCCTGTACGTTGCACCAGGTCAGTTAGCTACACATTCAACTGTGTTATCTTCCTATTTCTTGCCCTGCTGGCATGTGGCACCGGGAGTATTCCTTAGAGAACAACTGTTGAGGTCCTGTCTTTTAACTTTCTATCTAACTCCCTAAATTTCTTTGCAGGACCTTGCCTCTCTTCCTGCCTATGTTATTGACTAATACGGACCATGACCTCTGGCTGCTCACCCTCCACTATCATAATGTCCTGTGCCTGCTCTGAGCCATCCTTGACCCTGGCACCAGGGAGGCAATGCACCATCCTGGAGTCTTGCTTGTGGCCACAGAAACACCTCTCTGTGCCCCCATCTAAAGAGTCCACTATCGCTATTGCTCGCCCAGTCTTTGACCTACCCTGCTGCACAACAGAGCCATTTGTGGTGCCACTGATCTGGCTGCTGTCGTCATTTTCTCCTGAGAGGCTATTCCCTCCAACAGGATCTAAAACAGTACACTTGTTTGAGAGGGCAGCAGCCATAAGAGACTCCTGCACCATCTGTCTGCCACTCCTGGTGGTCTCCCATCTATCTGATTGAAACTTTGGTATCCCCACCTCCCTGAAACTCCCATCTATAACACTCTGTGGCTCCTGTCTGCTCCTCAGTGAGTCCAGCTGGCCCTCAGAGGGGGCCGATCAGAGGAGCTACAGCTGGACTTCCTGCAGACGTATTCATTGGGGACATTAGAATGGATAAAAATCAAAGGATATTTTCAACATGTTTCGATATAGTTGTTGGTGATCAGATTGATACCACTGTCAGTGGTGTAGAAGTAAAGGCACACAATGTACAGATTAATTCGGGGCATTCACAACGGACTTCTTCTGTAAGTCAGACGTGACCTTCCCTTAACGTTAAACATCTTTTGGGGACTTCAGTTTTAGGAAAGCACCTTGTCATAAGCTGCTGCCTGTCCATGTGGCTGAGAGCTACTTACTTTGCAAACATTACATAAGATGAATGCTCAGCTTGATTCTTGCAATCCTGCTGGTTGTCCATGAATGTCAGAGGAGGAGATGCATATTGTAGGCATTTATTATAATAGCAGCAGTGTGTGGAGGCCCATCAGCAGTGAGAGGGCAGTGTGGTGTCTGAGGTACCATGGTGGTGGTGCTGAATGTGGGGCCCAGCTGATGTCATGGCATCCAGTTTTACAAGACAATACCAATATTTAAAAATAAATATTGTATGTTACCTCATCCCTTTTACACGCTTCTAAAGAATTTCTTAAAAAACTGAAGTACTCCAAGTTTTACAATAATTTGAATTTTAAGGTAAAAATTGATGAGGGCAATGTATTTGATGTAGTCTGCATAGTCTTTAGATTTTTGTCAAAGGCCAGTGTAAAGCACTGATTAGAAAAGCAAATATGAGGTGAATTGGATCTAAAACTGACAAAGTGAAAGAAAGCAGAGAATAATTGGGTAAGAGTTTGTGACTGGAAGGTGATGTGAGTTTCTACTGGCTCAGTACAGGATCTCCTTGTGGCTGATGGCATTGACTTAGACTTGACTGTAGGGCCACGAGACAATGGTTAAAATTTTTGAAAATTATACAATAATTGACAGTGGTAGAAAGTTGTCAGCCATGAGAAGTTATCTATGAATTCATCAGTTGACAAAAAAACAGAAATGGAATTAAATCCAGAAAAATGAGGTAACATCTTTGGGAAAATGCATGCACTGGAAGGGAATACACATCACTTTACAGTGAAGGAAGCCTTTCCAAATGTGTTTAAAGAGCAATCCTTCCTGAACCTTGGAGGAACAGTATGAAAGATGTCTAGTCTTCAGTCATTTCTAAAACTTACCACCTACAGGCAAGGACCACATTGACAATGCCACTCTGAATGACTCTGGCCGTGACCTTGTTATGCTCTGGACCTTTCAAGTCATGACTGGAGGCACGTTTAGTTTTTCTATGGGTGTTGTCCAGTATTACACAGGGAATGTCAGTGGCATATGCTGTTCAAATAAAGTTGACCACATTTTATTTTCATTAGAGCAGCAGGCAATGTGAGCACAATGACTTTGCAAGGATCATTAGATTTTCTGATATTAAAGGAATCAGATGAGATAGAGTTAGTTCAGGAAAGTGGTGCTAAGGTGTAGATCAACATATTGAATGGTCTGATCCTTGTGGTTTGATTTCAGCTTGTTGAATGCACCTTGTTGATGCTGCCAGTGGTCCATGTCTTCTGCTGGTGCCCAGTTATCAGCAGCAGATAATATCGTGGCAGTTGTATCATTTGCATTTGAGTCGACTTGACAAGCAAATGGCATCTAATGGCTTAAAAGGGGCTGTGTTATGACCATAGTTTGTGGTTCTGGTGCCCAACTCAACTCATGGGCATCAGGCATATTGTGAAAGCTACTATTACTGAGATGGTGCTGAAACTATGCTTCCACTATCTAGACCATCTCAGGGATGCCCTGCTGTCAAGATTTGTTGTGAGTCATAGAATTGCACGGCACAGCAACATGACCATGTGCTGACCGTTTACTTGCTGATGTTGGTCCCATTGTCCTGTATTTGTCCATAAGCTATTCTTTGGCGATTCAAGTGCTTATCTAGATACTTAAATGTTTTGTGATTAACTGTACCCATCACTTCTGGGAGTGCATTCCAGATTCCAATCACTGGGTAAAAAACAATTCTCCTCTGATCCCCTCCTAAACCACCTACCTGCCACCTATGTCCTCTTGATTTAGACACTACAGCCATGAAGATATAGATTCTTAGTATCTGGCCTACCTATCTCTCTCATAATATTGTAAACTTCTATCAGGTCACCCCTTAACCTCCTCTTCAGGGAAAACAAACTCATCCTGTCCTATGATGCTCCAATAGAGAACATCCTGGTGAATCTCTGCACCTTCTTCAGTCCAATCCCATCCATCCAGAACTGCACACAGTACTTCTGGTGTGGCCAAACAAATGTTTTATGAAGTTGTAAAGTGCTGTCCTAGTTTTTATCTTTGGTGTAACAGCTATGAATGCAAGCATTCCATATGCCTTCACCATCCTTTATACTTGTGCTGCCACTTGTAGTGATCTTTGGAATTGTATCTCAAGGTCCCTCTTCATCAACACTATGGTTTACTGTG
The DNA here is from genome assembly GCA_034780895.1 of Rhynchobatus australiae. Taxonomy (NCBI): domain Eukaryota; kingdom Metazoa; phylum Chordata; class Chondrichthyes; order Rhinopristiformes; family Rhynchobatidae; genus Rhynchobatus; species Rhynchobatus australiae. Next base: position 95,986,590 of record JAUZTB010000002.1, read on the forward strand.
TATGTTCTAATCTTGTGTGACCTTTCAAATTGCATCGCTTTATGCTTATCAGGATTAAATTTCATCTGCCATGGCTCCACCCAGCTTTCCAGCTGATCAGTGTCAGGCTGCAGCCTAAGACAATCCTCTTTATCAACACCACAAGTTTTCATGTCATCTGCAAGCTTGCTAATCATGCCTCCTATATTCACATTCAAATAATTTGTTTTCCACAAACATCAGGGGTCCCAGCACTAATCGCTGTGGTACACCACTAGTCACAGGCTTCCAAATCACAAAAACAGCCCTCCACCATTGCCCTTTGCCTTCTATTGCAATTATAGATCCAATTTTCTAATTAGTCCTGGATCCCAAGGGCTCTAACCTTTTGGACAGATCTCCTCTGTGGGACCTTGTCTAAGGTCTTACAGAAGACCACATCAACTGCACTTTCCTCATCAATACATGCTTTTTTTTAAACCTCTTGTTAGAGTGAGGATCTGTTTGCAGTTCAGGTGGAAAGAACAATGTCACCATTTAAGGGGTATTGTAATGTCTATCAACCAAATCCCACAAACAGATCAAACATTTACCTCATTGTGCTTGTGTGCTGTGCAGTGTATAAATATTCAATGCCTAGAAATATCTAAGGAGTTTCATGAATAGATATGAATTGAAGAGGTGAAAGTTATTGAATGAGATTTCAATACCCCTCTCTCCACAACAACTCCCAGACAAATAATGAAAATCAAAAAACTGCAGATGCTTGAAATCTGAAATGAAAGCAGGAACTCCGCAGGTCAGGCAACAATCTGTGTAAAAAAAAAGTTAACATTTCAGGTTAAAGACCCTTCATCAGAACTGCGAAAGAGAACACATTTGATGAAAGGTCACAGACAAATCTCAGTACAATTGTGGTTGAAATGAGTTACTTAGAAAATTCAGATGCCAAAAAAAAACCCACGAATTTAAAAGTTCATTTCATGAAATACAAAATTCCTAAACCACGGATTTACCATAAACTTTAAGCTGAATAGGTGTTTGATATTTAAGGTTATAATTCTCCAGTTTGATCAACAAGATGTGTATAATATATTCAGACTTTTTTTTGTAAACATGCTAGCATTTCCTGATGATCGAAGATTACACCACCTCCAGGTCAGAAACCCTGGTATTAAAAACAGGAGAAAAAAGAAATTCCTTTCCTGTTATGTTGGGTGGCACTTAAATCGCTTGCTTTATGGACATTATAAAAAAATGATGCAGGATACTTCAGAATTGAACTCTTTTTTAAATCTGTTCTCATTGTAGGGCTGAATATTCCTGAGCTGTTTACACTGCAGTGCCTGAGGTCCAGTTGCTGAAGCAAACATTAAGTACACAGAGTACAGGTTTCAAGGAAGACTTGGTTTGCATCCTTAACTCTCTGCTGGTAAATGCTGACCAAACAAACAAGGGCATTGACTAGGCAGGCATTGAATTTCCCTATACACTATGAAAATGTGAACGAGAGCTAAAGACTAACGAGAGCTCATTCTTCACAGCAATCAATGCACACGAGAGGCTAATCAAAGCACAAACCTTACTGGTGGAAGGGACAGGCAAAAAGAAATGGGAAGGACTTGCTCCCAACTCTGAATGCCATGTATATCAAGGATTAAACAAACACATCATTTTAATTCTTTTCGTAAGAGAAAATGAAGTCATTGGGTAGACTTCAGTGGGAGAATGGAAATCAGACCCTGATGGGAGTACAGACTCAGCTGCAGTGGATCTCAGAACCACACCTTCCAAATCTTCATTCATATCTTCAATTCAGCTTTTATAGAAAGGTACCTTGATAATGCCATAATAAGAATGAAATTCTCTGACAAGTATGGATGGGGAATCCTTTTTCATATAAAATTTCTAAGTTTTACTTATGTTACAAATCGACAACAAAGAATGTTTGACCCAAGGTCAGTGAAAATGTCCAGTTCATTAAAAAGATCATCTAGCATCATCGTTTCTTCAGTTTGCACTGCACAACTAGAATACATCTGACCACCACCTTTGCCTTTTACCATCACCTTGACTGTCTCATGATTACCCCTCTAATCAAAGCTCTTACTCACTCCAAGCCCACAGGATCCTGAATGTTCCAACAGGATGTACAAACGATTGCTTACATCCGACTCTCAAATACAGCACACATAAGCAACCATTGCACATAATGGAGAGAAGGCCACTTTGTTCCTCAAGCTTGATCATGATTGTAAGCTCAACTCCACATTCCCTTCTACCAGTGGTGACCTTTCAAACCCTTTACTTATCAAGAAGCAATCTCTGCCTTAAAAATATATTTATTCCGCTTCCACTCTTCTTTGAGAATGAGAAGTCTAAAGGCTCCTGACTCTAAATACAAAAATTTCACCTTCTGTGTTAAATGGGTGACAAGTTATTTTAAACAGTGACCTCTAATTCTTTCCCCCACAGGAGTAAACATTTTTTATACTTCAAGTAAATCTCCCCTCATTTTTTCTAAACTAATGGATTCAAGCCTAGCCTATCTAACCTTTCTTCGTAAGACAATCTGTTCATTCCAGGTATAGTCTGGTAAATCTTCCCCGAACTGAAACCAACACATTTACATTCTTGAATTGATTTATTATTGTCACATGTACCAAGACACAGCGAAAAAATTGTTTTGCATGCCATCCATACAGATCATTTCATTACAACAGTGCACTAAGGTAGTATACAGAATGCAGGAAGACTACCAATATTGTACACAACACTCCTGATGTTGTCATCCTAATTCCCTATATAACTGAAGCTGAACCTCCTTGCTTTTGAATTCAAGTCCCCTACCAATAAACAATAACATTCCATTATTTTTTTGGAACTAAATGCAGCACCTGCATACAGTACTAGACTGCTGAGAATCATGCACAAGCACTCTGCAATCTCTCATCATTTAGATTATATGTTCTTTTTATTTTTCTGGTCAAAGTGGACAATTTCACATTTTCCCCCATTTCACTTCATTTTCCAGGTTTTTTGCCCATTCAGATCTATTGTTCTTTGTTGCTTTCTTATATCCTCTTCATAACTTGCTTGCCTGCCCATTCAGCTGGTCCAATGTACTGTTCAGGAAGTCAGCAACTTTGTGCTCCACCCCTATCATTATTGGTCAGTGATGTGTATTTCCGTAACATATAATGACTTTTTAAAGCAAAATCCATACATAATAGACCTCTAGTTTTTAGGTTTCATTTTTCACCACAAGAGTGGTGTCTGTCAATACTGAAAGTGCACAACCAACAAGATAGATTAAACTGTAAAATTCTGAGTTTGTATAACAAGTGTTTAAAAAAAAGTAGTGTTGCCAGTTTTGAATACTAGTTTGGACATTGAGGTTATCTCCATACAAGAAACGGGGTCATCCCATTTGATCCAGGAAACGATGGAACCACATTAACCCCATTTGGGCAATGCCTCAGATACTAGTTGAAAGCCAAATTGATTTCCACCATCTGTAGAACACTGACTCAATAAATTGGGTTATGAGATTACAGAGACAATTTTCCATCGGAAACAATTCAAATGTGGTTAAGAAATTGATCTATTGGCATAAGAAACTGCAACTCAATTCTGTGGGATCAGTATCATATTAATATTCTACAGAAATACAACTTAAATATTAAGGAAGGTTCCAGCTAGTAACTAGAGTAGAACCTCTCTCATCAAACAACACCACTCATGAAAAAGAAGCAACTTAGAATTCAGGCATATATGATACTGGTATACATTATGCCCTGGCACTGAAGACTTGCAGTTGAGATCTTGACATTTGAGATGTTGCATATAAATACACATTAAATATAATTATGCCCAGTGGGCTCCATCATTTTGATGCAGGATTTTATTTCCCCTTATTCAAGCCTACCTATTTAGATCTAATGGTTTCAGATGATAAATAGGCCTCTTCATGAAATATTGTGACCTGTTTACAACTTACTCAGATAACTGCTAAATTATCCAAGTAAGACTTGCACCCTGGAAGTGCAGCCAAAGCATTAAATGGTTTAATAATGAGTGGCAAGCTTGTAGTATTTTCAGCAATTTATTTTGTGTTTTTTTTAAAACATTGTGATCTAACTAACATTTGAGAGAAAAAAAACTTGCATCCAGTGCCAATTTAAAAATGTCAGCGAGACAAGAGAGAGACACCCATTACTCATTTATTTTTGGGATGCGGTTGTCACTGAGAAGGCAGCATTTAATGAAGCCGATTACCCTTTAGAAAGTGGCAGACAGCCACCTTCTTGAACCATTGCAGCTCTTCTAATGACGGTGAAGGTTCTACCACAATGTTCTTTGGTAGGGAGTTGCAGGAATTGGAGCAAACAACACTGAAGGAACAGTGGTGAGGTTCCAAGTCAGAATGAAGTGTCATTTGGATGAGACCCTGCAGGTGGTGGCATCCCAAGTGCTTGCTGCCCCGGTCATTCTTCGTTATAGAGGTTAAAGAAACAGAATAATACAAGAGGGGAGGTGAGATAACAGTACAGGCAATCCCTGCGTAACAGCTGTTCAGGTTACAGAAACTCGCCTTTACATAATTCACAAATCACTACCCAAAAATTTGAGATACGGAATAAAATTCACAGGATTTGAGTGAAGTAAATAAATCAACATTTTTTTCAACATGCATTTTGACACATGCGCAGGCGACACTGCTTCAAAAATCATGACTTGGCCGGTTTTCTAGGAATGCAACCCCTCCTATAACACGGGCTGCCTGTAACTGCACAGTGTTCTACAGCCACAATGGCCAGTGGTGGAGGGAATGAAATGCTTAATATGGTGAACAGGGTACCGATCAAGTAGGCTGCTCTGTCCTGGATGGTGTCAATCTTACCAAATGTTGTTGGAGTTACACTCATCCAGACAAGTAGAAAAAAATTCCTTCATATTCCTGACTTGTACCTTGTAGAGGATGGAAAGGTTCTGGAGTATCACATGGTGAACCACTCACTGCAGAATATCTGATCTCTGACCTGTTCTTGTAGTCACAGTATTTTGGCTAGGCCAGTTGCATTTCTAGTCAATGGTGATAACTGAGACTTTGACAATCAAAGACTCGGTGATAATGCCATTGATAGGCAGTCAGATTCTCATCCTGAAGGTGGTTATTGTCAGGCACTTTTGCAGCATGCATCCCTTGTCACACATCAAGCTGTGCCCGAAGGCTGTCCAGGTCCTGATGCCTGGAGGCATGAACTATTTCATTTGCTGGAGAGCTGCAAATGGAATTGAACATTGTACACTCACCAATATCTGACTTCATGATGGAATGGTCAGTCGTTGATGAAGCAACTGAAGATGGCTGGGCGTAGGACACTGCCCCAAGGGACTCATTCAACAATGCCCTGGGACTGACAACCTCCAAAAACAAAAGGTCTATTTCTGTGCTGTACAACTATGGCTCTAACAGCCACAACATGACTCCAAATATTGGAGTGTTTCCCCTTTGGTACACATTTTTACCTTCAGTTTTACCAGAGCTCCTTGATGACATTAAAACATTATTTGATTGACTTTGGCAAGGACAGTCAGTGACTCTCAATGCACCTTTAGACTTCAACTCTGATTGGCTTTAGGAAAAGACCAAGGTCCGAAGCAGAGATGTCTTGGTGAAACCCAAACCATGCAATAGTCAGCAGATTGGCAGAGTTGATTACACCTTCCATGACTTTACCGATGGCTGAAAGTAGACCAGTTGGGCAGTAACTGGCTGGATTTGATCTGCCCTGCTTTTCATGGACAGGACATGCATGGGCAATTTAACAGGTTGTCAGGTGAATGGCAGGGAACAGCTCAGCTTTAGCATCAGCTAGTTCTGGAGTGGAAGTCTTCAAAGCTACAGCTACAACGTTGTCTAGTCCCGGACATTTTGCAAAGTTCAGTTCTTTCAGTACTAATGTTGCAAAGTAAATCCACTACACCACAGTTCTGGCTGAACATGTGTGCTGATGTTTTAGCCTTGTGTCTAACAATCACAGTGCTGGGTCTGTTCATCAATGAGGGTGGGGTTGTCCTAGGAGTCATCTCCTTCTGTTGGTTAATTGTTCACCACCATTCATGAATACATGTGGTAGGACTGCAGAGTGTTTATTTGATCTGTTGCCATGAGATCACTGAACTCCAATGTTCATTGTTTAGCACACATCATTTTGTGTTGCAGCTTCAGCAGTTTGACCATTTTAGGATGGTAGGTGCTACTTGCAGCTTACTCTTCTCATTGAACTAGAGTTGATGCATTGGCTTGACCTTAATGGTAGAATGAGGCATATGCCAGGACATAAGGCAATAACTTGTGCTGTGTACACATCTGATCTTGCTGATTCCACACAGCATCTCATGTTTTGAGTTACCGATCAGTTGAGTCACTCCCATTTAGCATGATGGAGAATGGCCTCAGAGTGAAGACGGGACTTTGCCTCCACAAGAAGTGTTCAATGGTCACTAGTTAGTTTGGTCACTGCCAAAGGATATCTGATCTGGCAGATCTATCCTTCAGGACTCAATCAGTAATGGTGCTGCCAAGCCACTTGCAATGGAGACTGAATTTTCCTACTGAGTACATGCTTCACCCTTGTTACTCTCAGTGCTTCTTCCCAGCATAGTTGAACATGGAAGAGCTCATCAGCTAAAAAGGGAACAGAGGTGGCAATATGCAGGAAGTATCTTTTTCCACATTTGACCTGATCTGGTTTGGAGTCAATGTTAAGGATCCAGGGGCTACTCCCACTCACCAGTATGCACACCACCTCACTACTGCGACAGTGGGAAAGGACTGTGATGGAGCTGACAAATTGTCTGTGCTTTCATTCTATCAGTACAACCCTGTCAGGCCGTTTGCTTGACTAGTCTCTCCTCAACCAAACACCAATCCACAACTGATCACTAGGAGGACTTTGCAAGGTTGACTGACTGCATTATCTGAACTTTGCCTTATCTGAATTCATTGCTAAGGTCAGTATCAGGTGGTCTGTCCTGTTTATGGTGCTCCTTCTTTAACATAGCAGAGTGGCTCGACAGGCCATTTCAGTGCATAGTTATGAGTCAATCACATTGCTGTAGGTGTTAGGCCACATAATCCACAATGGTTAAGAAGGATCCTAAAGGGATTTTATGACAATCTAGTAATTTCAATGTCATTATAATTAAAACTATTTTTAAATTATTTTCCTTAAATTGAATTTAATTCCATAGTTTCCACAATAGGATCTGATCTCTCATCTCTGCATGATTGAACCAGGCTTCTGGGTTACTGATCACTTGACCCCTGTGTGTCCACCACATCCCTGTAGTTCCAAGAAGTTGCACAGGCTTAAAATTTAAAAACAAACTAGTGTTTATTGCAAGGTCATTCAACAATGCACTATCTTTATCTGCTCATCCGATCCCTTGCCAATGCATTTCACTACTGTTTATACCTTTAATGAATGCACCAATATTTCCCTCCATGCAGTCTCACATTACCTGTGCTCCCGAGTTGTTTGTAAAACCTGTATTCTAAATGAAGCTGTGGTGCTCGTGACTTGATAGGTTCCTAAAACAAAACAAATGCAGCAGACGTTATCGCAGGCTACCATAGATTTCCTTGTACATCACACACTTGGTCCAGTGAGACCTACACAACAGCACAGAATCACGTGACATAAAGATTCACAGGAATTAGGTTGGATTTTTTTCAGTTTTACCAATAATGAAAAAAAAATCAAAAGGACCCATAAAAAAAAGCATCTATTTACACTAATAAAATGTTGGCATGATGACAAAAGCCAGATGCAGAAAGAACTCCATGGATCAAGCAGCATCCATGAAGGCAGAACGTGTGTCGGCGTTTCACTCAAGGCCCTGCATCAGGACCAAGAGGGAAAAGGAAAGATTTCCAGTACATAGCAGTGCACAAGGGGTCAGGATAGAGGCTGGTAGGTGGAACCTGATGGGGAGGAGATGCTTGATAGATGGAAGCAAGTGGGAAAGGGGTTGGAACTAAGGGTGGTAGATGGAACCGGATGGGGGACAAAGGGAGAAGAAAACCAGGTGGACAGATGATTGTGTGTGGGAGGAGAGCAGGGGTATGCGTTGCCTGAGATTGGAAAATTCAATATTCATACTACTGGGTTCCAAGATAGTCAAGGAGAATATTCAAGGATGGTCAAGGAGGTTCTTCTCCATAGCAATGGGGAGAGGTGAGCGAGCAAGGATAAATGGACCAGGGCACCCCATAAAGAGCAGTTTCTGTGCAGAGTAGAAAGGGGAGGGGAAGATGTGACTCGTGGTGAGATTGTGATGGAGCTGGTGGAAATGGCAGAGGGTGACATGTTGGATGTGGAGGCTGGTAGGGTGAAAGGTGAAGATGATGGGAACCCTATTGCTGTTCTGCCCGAGGGGGAAATGAGGGTGCTGTCAGAGCAGATGTACATGAAATGGAGGAAATGCATGCGAGGGCTCCATCAACTATGGTAGAGGGGAAGCCATGTTTCCGGAAGGAAGACAACATGTCAGAAGCTCTAGACCGGAAAACCTCATCTTGAGAATAGATGAGGCAGAGACAGAAATTGAGGAAAAAGGGATAGCATCCTGACAGGAGGCAAGGTGGGAGAAGGTGTAGTCAAGGTAGCTGTGAGAGTTGGTGGGTTAAAGAAGATGCAAGTGGCAAGTCTGTCTCCTGAGATGAAGATCCAGAAAAGGAAGAGAAGTGTCAGCAAGGGTCCAAGTGAACTTGAGGACAGGGTGGAAGGTGGTGGCGAAGGTGATGAAATAGATGAGTTTTGCATAAGCAGCAGCACTGATGCAATTGTCAAAGTGGTGGAGAAAGAGCTGGGAGGGGCGGGGGGTTCATTTACTGAATCCAGCTGTGGAAATTCTCCCAAGACGGTTAAATGTCAC
>JAUZTB010000002.1:96042198-96052908 GCA_034780895.1 Rhynchobatus australiae
GGTCTTGACCCAAACTGTTGACCATCCCTTTGCCTCCACAGCTGCTGCTTGACCTGCTGAGTTCCTCCAGTAGTTTGCTTTTTCTCACTCCAGAATCTGCAGTCTCTTGTGCCTTCAGTCTCTGATATATGTTAGTTGGAAACATCCCGGTTGAGGCGAGCGAGGGATTAAATATTTCAAAAACCTATCTCACTGGGGACTGAACACACATATTTTTGGATTTTGGTATAGGTCCAACAGCAGCCAGCTGCAAACAAGCGACCCAGTAACAGCGCTCCTCCTCAAACTCAACTCAACAAAATCAAGTATTCTGGAGGACCACAGATTGTAAAGAAAGAGAGACGCCAGAGTTCATCCCGCTTCAACCTGGCTAAGAACAGAGAGCTTCAGAAACTGCCAGCGCTTAAAGGTAAGGCATGCCCCCTTCAAGACATTGCTTCATGTGTTTTCTTCTTCCTGAATGAATGCAGCTGTTCATTTGGCTTATAACGTCAAGCAATTGTCTCTGGATTTCTCTACCCCAGTGAGTTGAGGCCTGGTCATTGGAAGTGTTTAAGGAGGAAGTTGATAACGTTTTGAAAGATCAGGGAATTGAGTTCTAGGGATCTGATGTGACCTGGGGCAGATCACCCATGATCATATTGAATGACAGGACAGGCAGGATTGTGGGGTGAGTCCTTCTCCTACTTTGCAGTGCAGTCGTCAATTGTTGCTGCTAGGAAGTCTTTCTCACAGTGATATCATCTGACCCAATGATCCAGTGTAGAACATGTCACTGTGGATTACCAGTTAGAACTGTCCTGAGCATGTGCATTCTTAACCAAATTTAGGAGAGTACTATCTGGATCTCGGTATCACAGGCCCAGAACTTAACACATACACGCTGGATAGTTAAACTTTCAAAGTCAAGCTTTCTCTCCAAACAAACAAATCCGAGCTGTATTCTATTCATAACTTTCCAATTTGACAACATTGATAATCTAGTTGCCTTGATAATTCTCTTCTTCTGCCAACCACTGGCATAGAACACAGCACAGGAACAGGCCCTTTGGCCCATGATGCCCATTGCTAACCATGATGCCAGTTTAAACTAATCTTACCTACTTGCACATTCCCTGCCTGTTTTGTGCCTGTCTAAATGCCTCTTAAACGTTGCTATCGTATCTGCCTCCACCACTCCCCTGGTAGTGTGTTCCAGCCACCTACCTCTGCTTATATATAAAAAGCAACAAAAGACACTTGCCTTGTAAATCTCCTTTAAACTTTTCTCCTCTCAACGTAAATGCATGTCCTTTAGCATTTGACATTTCTACCCTGGGGAGAAAGATAATGACTGTCCACTCTATCTACGCCTCTCATTTTATATACTTCTATCAGGTCACCCCTCTAGAAAAAACAATCCAAGCTTGTCCAACCTCTCCTTATAGCTAATACTATCTAATTTGGGCAACATCCTGGTGAACCTCCTCTGCACTCTCTCTAAAGCCTTCACGTCCTGTAATGCAGTGACCAGAACTGCACACACTACTCCAAATGTGGCCTAAGCAAAGCTTTGTACAGCTGCAACTTGACTTCCTGACTCTTGTACTCAAAATCTTGACCAATGAAGGCAAGTTCGCCATATGCCTTCCTTACCGCCCTATCTACTTTCAGGAAGCTAGGGACTTGTGCTCCAAGATCCTTCTTACATCAGTCCTCCCATGGGTCCTGCCATTTATTGTAAACTTCCCTCTTACATTTGGCCTCCTAAAGTGCAGCATTTGTCTGGATTAAACTGCATCTGCCATGCATTTCCGGCTGATCTTTATCCTGTGTTGAATCCTTTGACAGCATTCCTCACTATCCACATCTCCAAATGTATTGCTGTCTACAAACTTGCTAGTGTGTGTGTGTGTGCGCGCAGATATAATTAGACACAGACACACACAACAATGGTCCTAGTAGTGAACCTCGTGGGAAAAGCCACTGGCCCCAGATATCCAGTCAGAATCACACTCCACCACTACTCTTTGTCTTCTATGGCCAAGCCAATTTTAGAACATAGAACAGTACAGACCCTTTATGTTTTATTCTGCTCTAAGATCTATCAAACCCTTCCCTCCCACGTAGCCCCCTATTTTTCTATCATTCATGTGTCTAAGAGTGTCTTAAGTGTCCCTAATATATCTGCCCCCACAACCCATGCAGGCAGTGTGTTCCATGCACCCACCACTCTGTATAAAAAAAAAACTTAGCTCTGACTCCCCCTTATACCTTCTTCCAATCACCTTAAAATTATGTTCCCTTGTGTTAGCCATCGTCACACTGGGGAAAAAGTCTCTGACTATCCATTCAGTCTATGCCTCTCATCATCTTGTACACCTCTATCAAGTCATCTCTCATCTTCCTCTCGAAAGAGAAAAGACTTAGCTCACTCAACCTGTCTTCATAAGGAAATCCAGTCTACCAAGTCCCTTAGTTTTCTGGATCAGCTTATCATGAGGGACCTCGTTGAAAGCTTTCCTAAAGTCCATGTAGACAACATCTGCTGCCCTGCCCTGCCCTCATCGATCAGCTTTGTCACCTCCTCAAACTCAATGAAGTTTGCAAGATGCTCCTTTTCCAGATGCAAGTAGATCTTATCACTGAGAATCTTCTCCAGTAAATTCCTTACCTCTGATGTAAGACTTGCCAAACTATGATTTCCTGATCAGCTCTGAGGGGAAAAATAATAACTTGCATAAAAGGGGTGTACATGATTAGTTCCTACTCTGCAGCATATCAGGTATGAAAGTAGTGATGAGACATGCCGATGTGATGCTGAACCTAAAATCATTCCACACCATATGGGCTAATCAATTGGCACTGTGTGCAATCGCTAATTCTGCCTGTCAATGGCTTTAAACATCAGTTCATCCTTCAATCACCACCCCAACTCCCAAATCTTTTCTGAACATATATATCATTTTCAAGTAACAATCTTCACTGTGGCATATATTTGCTTAATACATGCAACCTGGCAGGAGCTCAAGATAAGTCACCCTTCAGCTGAGGCACAGGACAAGACTGCTCCAAGTGCTTCCCTACAGGGGCTGAGCACTGTCATAAACTATTTGGTTGTGGAGCATTTTCATCAGTCTCCTGAGCTTGGGCAAGGTGGCCATTTGTAGATCCAGGTAGATAATGTCTTCATGAGGTTACATTTCTGTCCAGGTATCCTTGGAGAAGGAGCTTGAAGTTTCTTTCAGCTCACTGGAGCAGGACCACTGAATATCATATGGGCTGGAGTATATCCTGGGCAAAGAGGATAATTGATGCTTTGCTTGGTTTTAATTCTTTCTTAAAAAAAAATGTGGATGTCAGAATGCTTTACCACAAATCCCTGAAGGTAGCAGAATAGATGAATGAGTTAGAGTTAAAAAGGCATACAAGGTTTTTGTGTTTGTTGGCTAGAATGTGGAATACAAGAGCAGAGGGTTCATGTTTGAATTGTACAACGTAGATGGGGTAGAACTGGAGTAGTGTGTATAATTCTACTTACCACAGATAGCACATGACAGTGGTAGAGAGGGTGCAGAGAAAATTCATGGCGATGTTGCTAGGGTGACTGCATGTATTTCGAGGGAAGTGGCTACTTTTGAGGTATTCTCTTTGGAACAAAGGAGGCTGAGGGGAGAATTGATATTTATAAACTTGAGGGCCTTAATTCTAATGAGAAGGACCTATTTTCCTTTGCAGAGAGGTCAGCAACTGGGAGAATAGATTTAAGTGAAGAGGAAGATTGGAAGAAAGCACAGAAAAAGATCTTTTACCAAAGGCTATCGGCATACTGGCCTTTTAAGTCAGGGCATTGAGTATAAAAGTTGAGGTCATGGTGCGGTTGTACAGGATGCTGGTGAGGCCCCATGTGGAGTTTTGTGTTCAGTTTTGATCTCCCTGCTATAGGAAAGGTGTTATTAAACCGGAAAAAGTGTAGAAAAAATTTAGAAGGATGTTGCCAGGACTTGAGGGACTGAGTTATAGGGAGCGGTTGGACAGGCTAGGACTTTATTCCCTGAAGTGTAGGAGACTGAGAGGTGATCTTATAGAGGTGTATAAAATCAAGAGGGGGCATAGATAGGGTGAAGGCACCTGGTCTGTTTCCCTGGGTTGGGGAATCAAGAACTCGAGGGCATCGGTTTGAGGTGAGAGGGGAGAGATTTAATAGGAACTTGAGGGGCAACTTTTTTGCACAAAAGGTGGTATGAATGTGGAATGAGCAGCCAGAGGAAGTGGACTTTTCTTAAAAGATAGTTGGACAGGTACATGGAATGGAGAGGTTTAGAAGGTTATGGACCAAACACTGGCAAATAGGACTGGCTTGGATGGGACATCTTGGTCGGCATGGACCAGTTGGGCCAAAGGGCCTGTTTCCATGCTGTATGACTCTGTGACTCAGGGTTTGGGCGGGATGAGGTTGCCAAAGCTTGCTACCTGAAAAAGTCGTGGAGGTGGAAAGCATTGCATTTTCGTTTTGGAAACTGCTGGATGACAGCTTAAATAGCCAAAGCTTTTTCAAAAAAAAAGTGGATCAAGTACAATTATGTCTAAAAGACATTTGGAAGGGTTCATGGATAAGAGAGGTTTTGTGGGGCATGGGCCAAATGCAGGCAAATGGGACAAGCTCAGGAAGGCACTTGGTCAACATGGACAAGTTGGATCGAAAGGCCTGTTTCTGTGCTGTGTAACTCTGACTCTAAGTGGGACATTGTTAGGACAGCTTTTCCTGTAAGTGTTGGCTGCATTGGACCAAATAGTTGTCTTCTGGACAGTAACGTTTCACATCACAGTTGTATGCATCGTAGAATCATCGGAGCATACAGCACAGAAACAGGCCCTTTGGCCCACTGTGATACTAATCCTATTTGCCCCATTAGGCTTGTATTTCTGTGTCTTTCTGATAAGTACCTATACAAACACCTTACGAAGCATTGTAACTGTATCTGCGTGCACCACCTCCTCTGGCAGCTTGTTCCAGATAACCACCATCCTCTGGAAAATCTTTCTCCTCAGATCTTCTTTAAACTTCTCCCCTCTCTTGAAACCTATGTCCTCTAGCTCTATGCTCCCCACAAGAGGAAACATCCCCTTTAAATATACATTATAAAGATGTCAGAATCTTAAGCCTAGCTATCCAAACTTTCCGACAACTTACCTATTCCAGTCGGAGTCTAGTAAACTTTCTCTGAACTGCTTCCAACATGTTAACATCCTCCTTTAAGACTAATATTGTACACATATTCCAGCTGTGGTCTCAACAGTACCCTATATAGCAGAAACACAACCTCTATTTCCCAGCATTTAATAACAGCGTTAGCTTTCCTAATTGCTTCCTGTACCTGAGTACTAATCTTTCATGAAACGTGCGCTGACACCCAGATTGCTCTGCAACCTCCCATCATTTAGATAGTTTGCTGCTTTATTTTTTTCTTGCTAAAATGAACAATTTTGCACTTTCCCACATTATGATCCATTTGCCAGATCTTTGCCCACTCACTTGATCTATATCCCTTTATAGTCTCCTTGCATACCAGAGTTCCAGACATAAAATGAACAAGACTTTTTTTGATTTATGAACAAGTAGGTCATTTGGAGCCCTGCCCCGATGCTTGTTTGAAGTGGTCTACCTACATCTCCTAACTCCATTCAGCTGTCTATGGTCGTTCTCTCTTGCATTAACAGGCTCTTTGGCTCATACAGTTCATGCTGGGTTTTATGCTTCAACTGAGCCTCGTCTCATCTGCTCTCCCTCATATTGGTCAAGGTAATCCTCTATTTCCTTTTTCCTCATGTGTTTGTCCAGCCTCTCAAACCTTTCACTGCAACCACTCATCTATAATAGTAACGGCTTTGAGAGACTGCCTGATTTGCTAGACATTTCCTACAGCTCTGATAAGGTGAGACCTGTGTTCCTGTGGTGAGTGACTCCCTTTGTCCTCTTTACCCCCACCCCCTCCATCCCAGGACCACACCATCTCTGCAACTTAATTTCTTTTTTCTGTCAAAGGTCTTTGACCGGAAACGTTAACTCTGTTTCCCTCTCCACAGATGCTGCCTCACCTACTGAGTTTCCAGCATTTTCTATTTTTATTTTGGCTTTCCAGCAATTTGCATTTTTTAATTTTTGTTTTGTCATTTGCTTCTACCTTCTGTGGCCGAGAGTTCTCTTCAAGTCTTATTTTCTATGGGACAGTCCGTTCAACCTTTGTGTGTCCTCTCTCATTTGTAGCTATTGTGGGAAATTTGGAACACAGGAGACCATTCAGCCCATCATGCCTATGTTGCTTCCAAAGGAACTGCCCAACCAAACCCAGCATTCCAGTGTCAGTGTTCCAGACTCCTTCCAATCTCAGGATGGAAGTGATTTTCCTCACCTCTTTAATCCTTTTACCAATCACTTCAAATTCCATGCCCCATTGTATTTTGACCCCTCCACTTTGAGAACAGGACCTTTCTTTTTACCTTATTGAGGTGCTCATAATTTTGAACATCACAGTTAAGTCTCCCTTCAGCTTCCTCTGTTCCAAAGAAAACATCCTAACCTCTTCCATTCTTTCCTCATTGCTGAAATCCTACTAAATCTCCTTTGCATCCTCTCCAGTGTAATCGCATCTCTCTTGTAATGATGTGACCAGAATGCTCCGTTACTCTGCTGCTATCTTCTGTAAATTGTTTCTGCACCTCCGCTCTCTCACACTCTCATCTGATTTACATTGAATAGTGGTTCTCCTTCTGAAAATCTAGCTGAGTTTATCTACCATTGTCTAATGTCTGTTACCTCTTTTATTTAAACAAAGCTAGCCTTTAGAAATCCATGCTAACTACATTATTATACTTGTTCCTAGAAAATGATCTTCCTTTCCTTCAGTAGAGATTGCATTATTTTTCCCCCCTCCATTGATGTTAAACTGACTGGTCTATAATTCCCTGGAGATGATCTTCCCCTCCTTTAGGGTTGGATTACTTTTCTTTCCATGGATGTTAATTCCATGGATACATTCTATCTCACTTTTTAAATGGAATATAATACATTAACTATCTCCCTTTCCTCTGGCATTGCACCCTTTTCTGACAAACACCAACACGTTGTTAGGTCAGGGAACCAATTTCAGTTATAATTCTGATTTATCATCCAACATCCATGGCCTTTTTTTTAGCGGTATATTTTGTGCTGCTTGGTTTGCTTAAATATTCAATTTCTAATTTTAAGTCTGTACCCTTTTGGCATCAGCTACTCACCCATTGGGTCATCTGTTGTCTGTGTTCTTGGCCTTTCATCTATGTCCATGCCATAGCTGTGCTTCATACTTTCCTGAAATTTCCATTCATATTGATTTTATGTTCCATTTATATTTTTCCTGACAATCAAAGCGGTGGAACTCTTTCGCACCTTTTGATTACCCTGTAATCCTTGTGCTGTTCAATATCATCTATCAATTGAATGATTTGTCCTTTTTGTTTTACACTCACATTTCAGTGGTTTCCTGTCAGGGATTTTGACACTTTGGATTTTTTTAATTCTCTGCTTTACCTTCGAGCAGAAATTTCCAGGCAGTTTGTTGTAAGGGAGTGACCAACTTGGGGTAAAAGATGGTAATGTATTTCACAACCGTCCATATTCCACAATCAGATTAAGGGTCTGTGGTCTCTTCTCGACATGGTTACTTCATCAATTCACTTTAAGGGTGGTTCCATCCTGGATAATCCCCAATGAGGGATACATATTACAGTATTGTTCCTTTAAAGTTTGGAAGCCACCCTTTGTCATTGGGTACTGTGCCATGAGTAGTCTTGGTGTTCTGAGTGGTTTTGTTTGCATTCAGTTTTTCAATTTATTGGCATCAATCTTACTATTTCTTGGTTAATATTAGTCTTCTGTTATGTGCTTGCTGACCCCTTAACAGCCAGTTGTGTTGTAGTGAAATTCTTATCAGCCAGTGCTGCCTTTCATCAAGTATATATTATCTTTGCTAATATTTTCTTTTCCGTGGCCACCCTTTCTTGTTTTTGGCCATTTTTTACTGGGTTCTCCTTACTGCCTCATGCCTTTTTCTCAAACCCACCCTTATAGCCCCTTTCTCCATTGTCTGGTTCTTTATCCTCCTTTCTACCTCTGCAAGTGCACCTTTGTGTCAGGTCAGTATTATAGTCCCATGGTTATGACACAGCTTTATTACTGCTGTTTGGGCAAGGGACTTCTTTTAGCAGTTATGCTGAGTGCTAGTCAGTTTTTGTGAGAAAAGAGATGTAGTCCAGCTCCATTTGTATCCATGTGTGCAGTTCCCATGTTCTTGGGCTGAATGAAAGTTGAGTAGGAAGAGGCCACAATCCCTCAAGCCTGCCCTGCCATTTAGTTTGATCATGGCTGAGCTGAACGTGTTTTTAAATTAATGTCTGGAATAGGGGAATCATTGATAAGGCCAACATTTAAAGATCATTCATTGCATTTGAGGCAGTGAAGATCACCGATTTAAACCACTGTCTCTCCTCATATGAAGAATGCTCCCAGAATGCTGTTGGGAAGGAGTTTCTGAATATAGTCTCAACAATAATAATGAAGGTTGCTGTGAAGGGGAAATACCATTGGTGATGTTTCCTCTGTCCTTGTTATCTTTGGTGGTTAAGTTTGTGGATTTTTGTGGGGTGCGGTCAAAAGCATGTTAGCATATCACACTGCACTTTGTAGGTGTGATGCTCCTCAGCTATGGAGCACCATGGGTATAGGGAGTAAGTGATTATGGTGGTAAATAGTGCAAGTCAAGTGGACTGCTTTGTTTTGGATGGTTTTGAGTTTTTGACTTGTTGGAGCTGCGCTCATGATACTCCTGACCAGATGAGGAGGTGGCTGGTCAAGTGTTCACTTTGGGAGGAAGAATAGAACATCACATTTTTAACTGGAGAGTCATTTGAATAGCATTTGGTGATATGGGTGTCTTTGTACATCCCCATTAATTTGCATGTGCAACAAGTAATTGGGATGGCAAAGGGCATGTTGTACAAGGGGTTAGGAAGACAAAAGTTAGATGTTGCTGTTGAAGGATTTGGTGCGATCACAACAGGATCGTGCTCCCTGCAATGGTTACAGTGCAAAAGGACTACTGCTCAAGTCCACACCAGCTCCATGCAGGAATATTCTAGCTGGTACTACTCCCCTTAATCTCACAAACTCTTTAATTTTAGATATTTATCAGAATCCCTTTTAAATGCTATAACGTAATCTGTTTTCACTATTCCTCTTGGTGGAGCTTTCCTGAACTTAATCACTTATTTATATATTTAAAATAAAAACAGTTTGCTGATGTCACTTCACGGTTCTTTTGCTGATCACCTTCATGTGAGGTCCGAATTCATCACCCTTCAGCCAATGAGAACAATTTGCTGTCAATCCCCTTCGTGATTTTAAATCTCTGTTCTCCTTGTTCCAAAGAGAACGCCCCCATCTGTTCACGTAATTGAAGTCTCTCATTGATGGAACTTCTGTAAATTTTGTATGAGCTTTTTAAAACTTTCACATTTCCTAAAGTGTGTGATCATAACAGGATGAACAATCTAGTTAGAACATGATTTCCTTTCATAGAGTCATACAACACATACAGACCCCCCACCAACCATGCCTATGACCATCTTTTTGCCTATCTACATTTATACCGTTTGCGTTTGTTAGGACTGTATCCTTGTACACCTTACCTATTTGTGTCTGTCAAAATGCCTATTAAACAGAGTAATTGTATCTGATTCTTCTACCTCCTGTATGCTCCAGATGTCAGCTGCTCTGTAAACAATTAAAGAAAAACTCCCCCTCATTCCATTTAAAACTCCTCCCTCTCAAATTAAACCTTTGCCCTGATGCAGGGTCTTCCCCCGAAACTTTGATTCTCTCTCTGCCTCCACATATGCTGCCTGACCCGCTGAGTTCCTTCAGCAACTTGTTTCTCGCTCTAGATTCCAGTATCTGCAGTCTCTTGTCTCTCGTATTCTGTGCCCTGACCTATGAAGGCAAGCATGCCATATGCTGCCTTCGCCTCCCTAACAGCATGTGTTGCCACTTTCTGGGAACATTGGGCTTGCACCCCTAGGTCTTTTGTACCAATGTGACACCCCTATTCAAAAAGGAGGAAAAAAGTAGGTAACTTGTAGGCCATTAGCCTAACGTCTGTTGTTGGAAAATGTTAGTTTATTCTTAAGAAAGTAAGATCAGCCCTTTTGGGAAGTCATCTGATCAAGAGTTGACATGGCTTCATGAAGAGAAAATTGTTTTTAAGCAATTTTATTAGCTTTTTGATGAAGTCTCAATCAGAATGGGTAGAAGAGAGCCAGCATTTGATTTTGGACTTCCAGAAAGTGTTTGGCAAGGTGCCTCAAACTGTCAGATTTCAAGATAAGAGACCATAGTGTTGGAGGTAATATTGGTATGGGCAGAGGACTGGCTAACAGGCAGAAAGCAGCAAGCAGGGATAGGGGACATTTTCAGACATGTCTGCAGCCTGTGACTAGTGGGGCTGTTGACAGGGATCAGTGCTAGGACTGCAACTGTTTACAATGGGCTTATGATTCGAAGGAAAGAAGTGAATATACTTGGCCAAATTAGGGGACTAAAACAGGTGGGAAGGCAAGTTGTGAGGAGATTACAGATGGTTTGGAGATATTTATAGGTTAGGTGAGTGGGACTTGAGGATTCTTGTGTGCTATCTT
>JAUZTB010000002.1:96517010-96527781 GCA_034780895.1 Rhynchobatus australiae
CCCCTCCCCCCACCTTCTTATTTTGGCTTCTGCCCTCTTCCTTTCCAGTCCTGATGAAGGGTCTCAGCCTCAAACATCGACGATTTATTCCCCTCCACGGATGCTGCCTGACCTGCTGAGCTCCTCCAGCATTGTGTGCGTAGCTCCAGATCCCAGCATCTGCAGAACCTCACGTCTCCGCAGTCTCCACATCCTTCCTGGCAATGGGGCGACCAGAACTGCACACAATGTGGCCTGACCAACGTTTTATACAGCTACAGCACCATCACCCAAGGTGATCACCAAGTCAGAATTAGAAGAGTGCGGAGATCTCAGAGGACAAGAGGGGGCTATAGAAAATGGGCAAGACCACCGAGGATATACAGCCAGGCAACGAGAGTCGTAGAACTGGGGAAAGAGCCAACGTGGGTCATTGACACAGAAAGAGGACAGTGTGAGATTAGACAGAGGCAGCAGAGGCTGGGTGAATTGACGGACGATAATCCTCTGAAGCATGGCCCACACATCTCCAGGGAGGCAATTAAAGTGCTCATTAACCCAGACAGGCAAGGGCCCATTGCATTAGCAACAGATTGTATCAAATATTCACGTCTCATTACCCAGCCTAAAGCTGGAAGGAGTGGGCCACCACCAGAGTGCCTGGCTGCCACTGAGTTTTAGAACTGAGATAACGCGGATTAATGAGCGAGTCACAATGCTGGTACAATTGGGGCTCCTTAACTGCCGACCTCCTGAAGTGTGCCGGACACAGCCTCGCACACTGCCTGGCTTTGTACTTAGGTCTTCGCTCAGTACCAGGGCCTTATTGAAAGGCACCTCCCCTCATCACAGTGCAGCCATTACAACCCCCCCGCCCCAAAACAAACGGAACCTCCTGGGTACATAGAGGGGGCAGAGAGTCAGCCCCACCTAGGGACTGGTTCCACAGAACCACACTATTGATCTTTAATCCCTCCACATTAAATAAATCTGAGCTAGAAGACAGAAACGAGGACTGGCATACAATGAATGACCGGATTCTCCTGCACGTCACCAATGCCCCACCCACTTGCCTGCACTTTAATTACATTGACTCCTGACCACCCTCCGAAACGGCCTCAGTGATGTGGACAGGGCGAGTTGGAAGGGACGCCAAGCCGCGTTGCCAGTGAGGTGCGAGGACTAAATGCGATTGACCGGCGGGGCACTTGCGAGAAGGAAGCTGGAAGGTGGGATGGCCGCAATCTCAGAGTGATACAGCAGGGAAAACAGGCCCTTCGGCCCAACTCGTCCATGCCTAACTGAGCCAGCTCCACTTCCTTGTGTTTGGCCATATCCCTCTAAACCTTGCCTATCTACGAACCTGACCAAAGGTCTTACGAAACATTGTAAGTGTATCCACCTCTACCACTTCCTCTGGCAGCTCATTCCACATACCCAGCACCCTCTGTGTGAAAAACTTACTCCTCAGGTCCCCTTTTAGATCTCTCCCCTCTCACCATAAACCTATGCCCTCTAGATTTAGACTCCCCTACCCTGGGGAAAAGACTGTGACCATCCACCTTGTCTATGCCCCTCGTGATTTTATAAACCTCGATAAGGTCACTCCTCAGCCTCCTACGCTCCAGGGAAAACAGTCCCAGCCTATTCAGCCTCCCCTTATAATTGGAGACCAGTCCTGGCGACACTCTCATGAATCCTTTTTTTGCATCCGTTCCTGTTTAATGACACCCTTCCCATTGCCACAAGCCTTCCTATAGCATCTGGTGGGGCTGGAGGGCTGCTGTCCTTCTCCACACCCTCTGCCCTTCTCTGAACAGTGCTGAAGAATGCTCTCTCCAACCTTCAGAGGGCAGCCAGACCCTTAGAGCCGCAGGGACCCGACCTGGCACATGGAGGTACCCCTCCGACAGTGCGGTGTTCCTGCAGAATTATACCTGTAGTAAAACTGCAGGGACTGGAAACCTGAATTGAAAGCGGAAAATGCTGGAAGTGCCCAGGAGGTCGGGCAGCATCCGTGCAAGGAGAAACAAGGTTCGCAATTCAAGCTGAATGTCCAAAGAGCTTTCACGGCAAAAAGTCGTCACATTGATTTCCAATCACTCGGGCGAAGAGCAGGGACCAGCTATAGGAAGACAATGCTATTCCCGCTGTGGATTAGCTGTCATTAGCAAATTATCACCTCCTGGGCTCACAGGAAGAGCGGCCCCCAACAGCTGCGGCTGTGGTTGTCAGAGGAGAGGATTTGGTTAAAAACCAGCACCGGTTACTCACGTTCTGGCTGATGCTGCAAGCAGCACTCTCGGAAAATTCTCTGCCCTGGGAATGGAGGAACAAGTGAGAAACGGTCCTCGGCACTTGCCTGACACAGTGGAGAACCTGCAATATATTCAGCGCCTCCCTACACTTGGCAGGGTGCCACTTTACACTGAAAATAGCCCCTGGATTCCTTGTATTTTATACAAGCCATGCTATTTCCAGCAAGCAACTACTTGCTCTGTCCAATCGAGAAGAGCAGAGCAGCAAGGTTATCAACTGACATTTATCAACAACTTTTTTCAACAAAAAAAAAATCAGAGGCTGCACTGTCCTTCGCAGTCCCATTGGATATTCGGTGTCAAAAGTCACTCTATTTTTAAATCGAGAACTGCAGAGAGAGACTGGTGAATCTGAAAATTATTTAGGCACATAGACTTTCCTTGATCACAGTTCACAAATGTGCTGGGGAGATTATTTGGGGGAGGGGGGCAGCCCACGTCTGCATGCAGTAATGTCTAGACACGGGCCGATAAACGGAAAGGAAGGCTCCCAGCGCAGAAGTGCCTGGCAGCAACCATCTCCAGCAAGGGAGCCTAATCACCCCTACCCTTAACATCCGACAGCATTTCCCCCTACCATCAACACCCTGGGGGTCACCATTCACTACAAACACAACTGGAACAGACACACGAACACTGCAGGTCAGAGGCTGTGCATCTGTGGTGAGTGACTCATTTCCTGACAACCCAACCCCTTCCCACCACCTACGAGGCACACAAGAAGCTGAAGTGAGTAGTGGACTTGGCCCAATACATCACAGGCACATCCCTCCCCACCATCAGTGGTATCTACACGAGGCACTGCTTCAGGACAGCATCAAAGATCCGCACCATCTGGGCCGTGCCATCTTCTCGCACCTACCACCGGGCAGGAGATGCAGAAGCCTGAAGTCCCACACCACCAGGGTCAGGAACAGCGACTTCCCTTCAACCATTCAGTTCTTGAACCAGCTGGCACGACCCTAGTCACTACCTCAGTATAAGCAACACTGGGACCACTTTGCACTGCAATGGACTTTTGTATTTTTTTGGTTCTAATTGTGTTCATTCTTGTAAAAATTGTATATAATTTAAGCTGAAGTTATGTTTATTTGTGAATGATGCTTATCTGATGCGATGTGATGATGCTGCAGGTTAAGTTTTTCATTGCACCCGTGCACACATGACCTTGTGCATACGGCAATAAACTAGACTTTGACTTTGCGTGTGATGGAACACTCCCCACTTGCCCGGATGAATACAGCTCCAACAAATTTCAAAGAATTCAATATCATCCGGAACAAAGCAGCCTGCTCAATCAGCACCCCGTCCATCATCCTGAACACAGTGACTGCAGCCTGTGCCATCTATAGAAGCCACACACCCAGGTTACCCCGACAGCCCTTCCTGAACCTGTGACCTCAAGCTTGCAGAGTGCTCAGGGTCCCACCTAAATGTCCAGTGTGCGTCAGATGTTTTGACTGACGTGAACCCCACCCCACGCCGAGTTTCAGGTAATCGTATGCTGAGCCGTGGGATAGACTTTATTCAAAACTAATAGGACCTGCATTTCTTCAGTCATTTTCAGGATATCCCACAGGGTCAATGTAGTATAGTGACAAACAGACTGCCAGAGGGACTTAGCCGGTCAAGCAGCATCTGTGCAGGAAAGGATTGTCGATGTTTTGGGCTGAATCCCTGTACCAGGACCACTACAATTCCTCCCAGCCACACGGATGCTGCTCAACCCGCTGAGTTCCTCCAGCAGGCTGTTCGTTGCTCCAGATCCCAGCATCTGCATTCTTTGGTGTCTCCATTGTAGCAACTGCTCTAATATTAGAAGTGTGGCAGCAAAGGAACACAGCAAGCTACCATTAAGGGTGGAGACAACTGAACCTACTCACACAGAGCCACACAGCACACAAACAGGCCCTTCGGCCCACCACGTCCATGCTGACCAACAAGTACTAAACCCATTTACCGGCACTTGGGCCGTAGGCTATAGTTCCTTGGTGATTCAAGTGCTCATCCAGATGCTTCTCAAACACTGGGAGTCCCTGCCCCCACACACCCTCAGGCAGTGTGCTCGAGTCCAACCACCCCTCTGGGTGAAAAACATTCTTCCCCAGATCCCCTCCAAACCTCTCACTCCTCAACTTAAACCTATGCCCTCTGGTTTTAATGTATTCAATACATCGAAACACACAGTGAAATGTGTGTTCTGGAGCGGCCCGCAAGTGTTGCCACACTTCCATCTTTGAAATGTGGGAGGAATCCCATGCAGACACAGGGAGAACATACAACCTCCTTACGGACAGTGGCCGGAATTGAACCTGGGACGCTGGCGCTGTAATAGTGTTACGCTAACCGCTACACTAATGTGCTGCCCCTCTGCCACGGAGAAGGGTTTCTTACTATTCCACCCCCTCATAATTTTGTAAACCTCTGTGAGGTCCCCCTCTCAGCCTCCTCTGCTGCAGGGAAAACAAACCCGGCCTATCCAGTCTCTCCTCATAACCGAAGCATTCCACCCCAGGCAACATCCCGGTGAATCTCCTCTGCACCCTCTCTCCTTTGCTGTTGGCTGGCAGACAACACCAGGGAGAGACGCTGAAGGGGCAAGGAAGGACACAGTCTAACATCTTATTCCAAAAGAAGGGCCTGTGACAGTGTGGCACCCTCTCTGCTCTGCTCCAACAAGGCAGCAGGCCTTCAGTAGATTTAAGGAGACACAAGAGACTGCAGATACTGGAATCTGGAGCAACACAATCTGCTGGAGGAACTCAGCGGGTCGGGCAGCGCCTGTGGGAGGGAAGGAACTGTTGACGTTTTGGGTTGAAACCCTGCATCTACTGAGAATGGAGAGTGGAGATGACCAATATAAAGAGGAGAGGGGCTAGTGGTGAGAAGTCCAAGGAGAATGGTGGACTTAGGAGGGGTGTAAGATGACGGGCCAATTGTGCCGGGGAGGGAGTTGGGAGACAGTGGCAAGTGGATGAGAGGAGGCAAAGAGATAGAGGAAAAAATATTGAGGCAGATGGGTGGGAGAGAGGGTGGGTGAGAGGGTGAAGTTGGAGACAGCTGCTGGAGGGAGATGAGCAGGAACACAAGAGGCTACCAGGAGGTGATAATGGGGGCCACACCACCCTGCTTCCCTCCCTGGTCGTCAACTCACACCCCTCCTCAGTCCACCAATCACCTCGGACTCCTTTCTCCCCCACTCTTCTCTATAACGGCCATCGCCCCTCTCAGCAGGTCGAGCAGCATGAGTGGGGGGTAAAGGAACTGTTGATGTTTCAGGTTGAAACCCTGCATCAGAACTGAGAGCGGAGTTCCTCCAACAGATTGTTTGCTGCTTCAGTATATTTACATGCTCAGATCTCAGACGTAGGACTTGACCACACGGCCTCTTGGCTCTGAGTAAAGGACAGAACCTATTAGGCCACAGTAAACCATCTGTTAGGTATAGGTTAGAAGTAACGCTCTCTGTCTCTGTGTAATATAATTCCCGAGAGTTTGGAAGTAAAGCCTTGATTGGCAGGTGGATGTGCTCTCTCCGCTCCACTTTTGGAGAAAGCACTCCCAGTGCTGCTCGATTCACCTGTACACTCATGGTGCATGGCACATGGCACACGGCACACCTGTCATTTCAGGACAACACTGAGCATGGTACCATCAATTCTAACTGGGACAGAGGCCAGGTTAAGCAGCTGCAGAGTGCAGATACATATCAAAACATGGGAAGGTACACACACTCCTGAAGCTGGTCTACAGTTTATTGGGCTGAAGCATTCGTAACTGCCTTCTGCCAGAAATACCTCCTGGCTTCCTTCCAGATCCCCACCACCACACAAGGCTGTCTCCAGCCAATGTGATTCACTCCACAGAACAAGTGGCTGAGAATACAAGGTACATCAATGCCAATACAACCAGACCACACTGCACACGTACTACAGAAAACCTGCGATCCACAACTAACTGTACCTCTCAGCTGAACTGTTCCAGTAAAAAGGTACAACACTGGCATCTCCCTGACGATGTCAGACAGCTCAGGTAGGTCATGACCCAGAACGTCAACCATTCCTTCCCCCACCCACAGACGCTGCTCGACCTGCTGAGTTCCTCCAGCTGATGGGTTTTTTTTTGCTCTAGATTCCAGCATCTGCAGTCTCTTGTGTCTCTCCTTGCGCAGGTATGGCCTGTTCACAAAATCCAGGACAAATTCAATCTGCTACTCGTCACTACACTCAGACCGATGGAAGGGGTTATCAACTGCACGATCCAAGGGCATTTACTCACTGATGCCCAGTTGGGGTTTCACCAGGACCACTCAGTTCCAGACCTCATCACCACCTCGGTGACCAAAGAGCTGGATTCCAGTGGTGAGGTGAGGGAGCCAGCCCTTGAGATGAAGGGAGCATTTGACCAAGTGTGGCACCAAGGAGCCCTGGTAAAACTGAAGTCAATGTGCATCCAAGGGGCAAACAGTCCAGTGGTTACAGTCATACCTTGCACAGAGCAAGATGGTTGTGGCTGATGGAAATCAATCAACCCAGTCGCAGGACATCACAGCACGAGCCCTTCAGGAGAGTGTGCTGGGCCCAACCATCTTCAGCCCTTTCATCAATGACCTTCCTTCCATCAGAAGGTCAGGAGTGAATTGTTCACTGATGATTGCACAGCGTTCAATTCCATTCACAACTCCTCAGCAAATGAAGAAGCCCATGCCTGCATGCAGCAAGGCAGCACAAAAGTCAATGACCATCCCTGATAAGAAATAATCTAACCACCTACCCTTGCTATTCAATGACCTTCCCATTGCAGAGTTCCCGACCACCAACATCCTAAGAGTTAGCACAAACTCCACTGGACCAACCAACCGATCAGTGGCTGGGTGTCCTGTGGCAACTGAATCACCTCCTGATACCCATTCCATCATCTACAAGGCACAAGTCAGGAATGGGATGCAATACTCCCCACTCACCTGGATGAGCAAAACTCCAGCAACGTCCAGGACACTAGCAGCAGATACTGTGGCAACTCGTACGCTAAGTTGGAAATATATCGCCTTTCCTTCGTCATCACTGGGTTCAGTTTCTGGAACCCGCTCCCCAGCTGTGGGAGCATCTATCCAGGAGGTCTGCAGCAGTTCATGAAGGGGGCTCATCCCCACCTTCTCAAGGGCAATTAAGGATGGCCAATAAATGATGGCCATACCAGTCAAGGGCAGATTCCAGACCCATTCGGTCACAGGGAGGACATGCACACTCCACGCAGACAGCACTGGAGATCAGGGTTGCTGAAGCTGAGAGGCAGCTGCTCCACCTTTGATTGAAGATGTGCTCAGGGTTCCAAGAGCTGGCTAACTCTCAGATCATAGTGAACCGCATATAGCAGTGAATACATGGGGCAGGCTATGAGGGCTGAGCCGAGGGTGACCACCTTTCCAATTCTCTTTCCCAGAGGCCTGTGGAAGCCCAGCGAGGAGTTCATTCAGTTTAGGTCGCTAGATTTCAGGGCATTTAGGGGAGCAGGGGAATTTGGGCAGGGAAGTGGCATGGAGGTAAATGGGCCATGATCTTGTTGAATGGCGCTGCAGGCTTCAGGGAGCAAATGGTTTACTCTTGCCCTTCTTCCTCATGCTCTTGTGTCCTTATCAATTCATGCTCCCATCTGCCAAAATTCCTCATCCATGTTGAACCCTGTACTTCCCAATTCCCAGCACTCAGGGGCTGCCCAGTCCCACTCTCAGCTCAGAGCCTCCGCTGAATGAGCTCATCACCAGCAATTCTGAAACTGAAGCAGCCCGTCATAACCTTGCTGCCACAGTTAACCCCAGAGGTGAGGCCACCTCTGCCACAATACCCAAGGGCACCTTTCCTTGGCTCATCTGCTGCTGAAAACCCATCTTTGGCACCTTTGGGTGCATCACTTCTAAAGGAATCTTGGCCGATGTCCCTTGGTCCAACGCTCAGTAAACAAGGTCAACTAATCCTCTCATGCCCTCACCTGGTGCAGCTTCTGGTTAAGTAACATTTTAAAATTCTTCTCCTTGCTTTCAAGACCTTGCCCTCCCTCTCCCTGCAACTTGACGTCTCTGATCTGCTATTCTGGACGCTTATCCTAACATTAACTGCTGATGGCAAAGCCCCAAAACTAACCCTCTCCCTCCCCCTTTAAGCCACTCATTTGACTAGATTTTGGGCACCTGCCTTCATGTTTACTGATGTCACCCACTTCCAGTCTGGTAGTGCTTGAAGGCGCTGGAATGTTTTGTGTGAAGGGAACTGGATGAAGACAAGCTCCTGGTGTGGGAATACAGCTCTAGATGTTTATTTCCAGCTCCTGATTAGCTGTATTTGCTGGTCAAAGCTCACTCGTTGCTTCATGTAGTAACATCAACAAACAGTGCAACACCAGAGGGACAGTAACCCGAGGTCCCACCTCATGGTCACCCGTGGAAGACCACGGCTCACCAGACCACAGTTAGAACTGGACACACAACTCGGAGCCGAGAAACAATCAAACTCATCAATGCCTGACAACACCTTCCTAGTGTCCTGCAAACACCACCACCAGCCCCACACTCCAAACACCACGGTGATGACCCCTGACACCCACACACCACAGCGATGACAACCCCAATGCCCCACACACCATGGCAACAACAACCTAACACCCACACACCATGGCAATGACAACCTCTGCGCCCCACACATCACCATGACAACACTGAAGAGAAAACCTTCAGTAATGACCAACAAGGCAGCCTGAGGCAACGGCACTCAGAGCTCACCTTGTCTGGGGAGGGCGAATCCCATTCACCCGCTGCCCTGTCCCACGAGGGGAGGGAGAATCCCATTCACCCGCTGCCCTGTCCCACGAGGGGAGGGAGAATCCCATTGTGACTGCCCTTTCCAGATGAAGCGAGAGTTGGTACTCAATTATCAGCTGCAGGTTCAGTTCAGTCCAGTCCCCTGTGCGACTTTAGGTAATTTGATGTCAGCAGCCGTTTGCCTCAGCACACCCACTTACAAATCAGTTCAACACGTGCAGCATGCAGACAATATGCTGTAGTCGGGTAACTGAGCTGCCCCACCACCCTCGCTCCACGGGTACCGGCTGATGGATTGTGCCTGGTTTTCAGATTTCCTGCCATGGCAGTACTTTACACTTCCTTTCATTTATAAGCAGCAGCAACTTGCATTTATATAGTGCCTAATGTGAGGGTGAGGGCAAGCACTGAGTAGGGATATACTAGGTGCTGCTGCCTCACAGTGCCAGAGACCCAGATTTGATCCTGACCTCGAGCGTTGTCTGTGCAGAGTTTGTGTGTTCTCCCTGTGAGTTCCCCCTGGGAGCTCCAGCTTCCTCCCCCGTCCCAATGACGGGACAGTTTGCTGCTGTAGATTGCCCCGAGTGTGTGGGTGAGTGGGAAAGGAATCAAGGGAGAGGGAGAGATCTTGGGCGTGAGGGAATGTCACAGGGGCTGCAAGAGGGGGAATGGGACTGATGGGAATCAGCATGGACCGGATGGTATTGTAACAAGTAAATACATTCCAAAGCAGCTTCGGCCTGGTATTACAGCTGTGTGTTCTTTGGGAATGGCTGCCCTGGGATCGGGGGAACAGCTTGGAGGACGGGCCACTCCAGGATCCTGTCGGATGTACAGAACAATGCTGTTGGCCCAGAGCTTTAGGATAGCTGGCTTCGTTTCCAGTTTCAGCAGAGCAAATCCATTCAGGTTGAGGGGCAGGGATCTGACCTGATACTGCACTGTCAAAGGCAAATTTTACTCTCGGTCCCCACTGCTACAACAGCGGTCTAAATCCCTCACTCCACGAGTGAGGATGAACATTCACCGAGAAGCAGGATCGCTCGCGTACTGTGGTTTAGTTTTGCAATAAATATCCTTCGCAAACTTTATAAAGCACTCAAGGTCCTTATTCAAATGTGCACATGAAAGTGTGTTTTTAATAGCAAACACAAGAGCAAGATCTTGGGACCCATGGACCCGATTCCCATACCTTGGGAGTCACCTCTCAGTGAGGGCAGGTATCATTCGCCATCCTCTTCAATGCCTTTTTAAAAAATACTCGACAGCCACCGTCTGGATAAGCAAACCAACAGTAGTAGGGACTCCCAGGGCAACATCCCTGCATCAAGGTCCTAACTTCACTTTATTAGACAGGCCACATCATTTGTGCACCCGGCAGCAGGCTCCAGAAACGGACACTCCATCCCAATCTCCGTCACGGGGGAGGTGGAGGGGAAGAGATTACCAGGAAGATTCAGGAATGTTCTCAAAGCCTCCTGTTGACCCCGGGAAATCTCCAGTGCATGGCCAGTCAGTGAAAGAAGAGCAGTTGGGATGGCATCAAGTAGTAACCAGCTGGCTGCCCTATCTGTTGTCCCTGTGTGTCTGCATGGGTTTCCTCCGGGTGCTCCGGTTTCCTCCCACATTCCAAAGACGTACAGGTTAGGAAGTTGTGGGC
>JAUZTB010000002.1:96625311-96637594 GCA_034780895.1 Rhynchobatus australiae
GAGTCCATCTCATCGTATAAGGGAACCGTTCAATAGTCTTATCACAGTGGGGTAGAAGCTGTCCTTGAGCCTGGTGGGACGTGCCCTCAGGCTCCTGTATCTTCTACCCGATGGGAGAGGGGAGAAGAGAGAGTGACCCGGGTGGGTGGGGTCTTTGATTATGTCGGCTGCTTCACCAAGGCAGCGAGAGGTAAAGACAGAGTCCACGGAGGGGAGGCTGGTGTCCGTGACACTCTGGGCTGTGTCCACAACTCTCTGCAGTTTCTTGCAGTCCCGGGCAGAGCAGTTGCCGTACTGAGCTGTGATACATCCAGAGATGACGCTTTCTACGGTGCATCGGTAAAAGTTGGTGAGTGTCAAAGGGGAAATGTCAAATTTCTTCAGCCTCTTGAGGAAGCAGAGGCACTGTTGAGCTTTCTTGGCTGTGACGTCTACGTGGTTGGACCAGGACAGGGTATTGGTGATGGTCATTCCTAAGATTGAAGCTCTCAACCCTCTCGACCTCAGCACTATCGATGTAGACAGGAGCATGTGCACCACCCCTTCCTGAAGTCAATGAGCAGCTCTTTTGTTCTGCTGACACTGGGGGAAAGGTTGTTGTCAGGACACCATGTCACTAAGCTCTCTGTCTCCTTCCTGTACTCCAACTCATCGTTATCTGAGATACGGCCCACTACGGTGGGATCATCTGCAAACTTGTAGACGGAGTTAGAGCAGAACCTGGCCACCCAGTCGTGAGTGTACAGGGAGTAGAGGGCTGAGGACGCAGCCTCGAGGGGCACCAGTGTTGAGGATAATCGTGCCGGAGGTGTAGCTGCCGATCCTCACTGACTGCGGTCTGTTGGTCAGGAAATCAAGGATCCAGTTGCAGAGGGAGGTGTTGAGTCCCGGGTCTCGGAGTTTGGTGATGAGTTTGCTTGGAATTATAGTACTGAAGGCAGAGCTGTAGTCAATAAACAACAGTCTAACGTAGGTGTCCTTACTGTCCAGATGCTCCAGAGCTGAGTGTGGGGCCAGGGAGATGGTGTCCACTGTAGACCTGTTACAGCGGTAGGAGAATTGCAGTGGGTCGAGGTTTTCTGGGAGGCTGGAGTCGATGTGTGCCATGACCTGCCTCTCGAAGCACTTCGTGATGGTGGATGTCAGAGCCACTGGTCGGTGGTCATTGAGGCATGTTCCGTTGCTTTTCTTCGGTACCGGGATGACAGTGGTCTTCTTAAAACAGGTGGGAACCTGAGACTGAAGCAGGGGGAGGTTAAATATGTCCGCAAATACTCCCACCAGCTGATCAGCACAAGGTCCGAGCACACGGCCAGGGACACCATCTGGGCCAGATGCTTTCCTCTGGTCCTCTCTCTGGAGGGCTGATCTTGCGTCCTCCTTGGTGACCACTGGTTCAGCTGCATTGGAGGCTGTCGGGGTGGGTGGTGACAATCCACTTCCCTTCTGTTCGAAACGTGCAGAGAATGCGTTAAGTTCATCAGGAAGGGATGCGCTGTTGTTAACTACGCAGCCCGACCTCGTCTTGTGACTGACCGCGGCGGGAATCGAACCCGGGTCGCCGGCGCTGTAACAGCGTCACGCTAACCGCTACTTCCGGCCAGCGGCGAGTCTGCTCTGGTGCTTCTTGAAGCTGCCGTTGCACCTTACTCGTGGCAGGCAGCTGGAAGTGCGCCGATGAGGTGCGTCGGCAGGCACCTTGCAACTCTGCTCGAATCGACCTGCGAGTCGGATCAGCAACTGGGATTGTGCTGGGCTGGGCGGGAGGCAAGTCCTGCTCCATTGCAGGGACTTCCTAAGGACACGACGGTCCATGGACGAGGAGCCGGATTTGTTTTAAAATGAACATGTGAAAGTTTATTCACTACGAGCGCTGCAAAATGACGTCAAAGCTACAGCAGCTGACACTAGAAAGGAAACGCTACACAGACAGATTGTAACAACATCACACCAGCTAACGACGGCAGAGCGTGCTGCTCCAGATAAGGATCTTGCTCGCACTGCCCACGACACGCGCGATCCCCCGAGGGTCCCACCAGCGGCGGAATTCACCCAGGGTGCCCGTGGAAACCGGGTGCTCCCATTGATGGGCGGGTACCACTGTGTGACCGCCATTGGCTGCAGACTCCAATCGCACTCCGGGCGATGGCAGCGATTGAACTCGCTGATTGTATCTGCTCATCGATGAACGCTGCGCTGTGATTTTTCCACTGGCGAGCACCCCCGATTCTCTTCGTCTCCCTCCAACTGATAACTAGTTGCAGTTGGCATCTGTAACAAGGAGCCACAGTTGCTCTCAATGTCTCAGTGTCTGGCGCCCAAATCTCCAGAGGATGTTGAGGATGAGGCTTTGCAGCCGAGAGCTGACTGGTGTGAGTCGGGATGATTAGGTGGGGGCTGGCCAGTCCTTGGCTGCTGCCTAAGGTCAGTGCTCCCCCACCAGTGTCTTCCTGCCCATCCGCCTGCTGCTAAATCACCAGCCTGGTCCGGGGAGGAGTTGGTCGTCGAGGAGTGCCCTGTCCGTCTCTGATGGAACCAGTGGGGTTTGTAACCCTGTTGTCGTGTGTGTGACCCTGAGACCTCCGCTCTGCTCCGTCACCCCTAACACAGACAAATCCCCCCCACGGCATTCCTCCATTTCCTCAGCCTGGATGGTTCTGACACTCTCCCACTGGGATGTGGGATCATCTATCACTCTCCTGCACAGCCCGGTTCCCCTCTCTACCTCACCTGCTGGTGTACCGTTGCCAATTTGTTTAGCAGCCACCTTTTGCTTTCAGATACTTCAGTAACCTCAACGTGTCCCCTTGCACCTCGTCTTCCATCCCACGGCCCTCGTGAGATCTCGGTGCCCATTCCAGCCTCTTGTTTGTCCCCAGATTTAATTGCTGCACCTTCAGCTTCCCCAACCCTCGCATTCCCTCCCTGAAGCCCTCCACCTCTCCTCGCTCTTTTCCCCCCTTCCAACACCCTGCTCAGAGCTCGGGGGGTCGTGGACACAGCCCAGTCCCCTCACACAAACCGGCCTCCCCTCCGAGGACCCCATCTACACTTCCCGCTGCCTCGGGAAAGCAGCCGATGTAATCGAGGACCCCTCCCGCCCCGGACAGTCTCTCCTCCCCACTGTTGGTCTGAGAGCACGTACTGAGAGGACGGCTTCTATCCCGCTGTTAATGGACCTCTCGTATGCTTAAAAAATGAGCCCTTGATCTCCCACTTTACCTTGTTGTGGCAGAGGTAGATTGTCTGCCTGCACTGCACTCTCTCTGTGACACTGTGTCCTGCATTCTGTTTTCCTTTTCACTACCCTGATGTAATTATATACGGAATGATCTGCCTGGATGGGAGCTCTTCAGAGTCGGGTTTATTATCACTGACTTGAACGTCGTGAAATGTGTTGTTTGGCTGCAGCAGTACAGTGCAAAGACATCAAATTACTATAAATTACAAAATAGTGCAACAAGAAAAGGACTAACGAGGTGGTGGGTTCCTGGACCGTTCAGAGATCTGATGGCGGAGGGGAAGGAGCTGTTCCTGAACCGTTGAGTGGGGGTCTTCAGGCTCCTGTACCCCCTCCCCGATGGTGGTAACGAGAAGAGGGCAGGTCCTGGGTGCTGAGGGTCCTCAGTGACGGACACCGCCTCCTTGAGGCGCCACCTGTTGAAGATGCTCTCAATGGTGGGGAGGGTTGTGTCCGTGATGGAGCTGGCTGAGTCCGGAAAAGGTGCAGGAAAGATTCACGAGGATGTTACCGGGACTGGAGGGCTCGAGGTACAAGGAGAGGCTGGGGCGGAGTGAAGGAGGCTGAGGGGTGACCTTATGGAGGGTTATAAAACCATGAGGGGAATAGATAAGGTGGATGGTCACCATCTTTTCCCCAGGGTCGGGGAGTCTGAGACTAGAGAGCGCAGGTTTAAGGTGAGAGGGAAAGATGTCTGGGAGATCTGAGGGGCAAGTTTTCACCAGAGGGCGGTGGGTGTGTGGAACGAGCTGCCGGAGGAAGGGGTAGAGACGGGGACAGTCACAAGGTTGAAAGAGACGTGGACAGGTCCGTGGATGGGAAAGGTTGAGGGGGACACGGGCCAAACGCGGGCAGATGGAACTGGCTCAGGTGCGCACGGACGAGATGGGCCGAAGGGCCTGTCTCCGTGCTGAGCGAATCTCGGACCCTGTGAGAGGTGCCTCGTGTTCCGGTCATCGGCAGCACACCGCAGTGCAACGTCCCGCCGGCTGCGATGTTTCCCGCAGACCGAGCCTCGGTGGGGGGGGGGTTGGGAAGGGGAGGGGGGGGCTCGGCTCTACGCCTCCGGTCCTGGGTCGTGTGCGCTAACGCTGCCCCCCACACCGCAGGTCTGGGACGTCATCGGCCGCTCGGTGGTGGTGGACAGCGGCGAGGACGACCTGGGGCGGGGAGGTCACCCTCTATCGCACGTCACGGGGAACTCCGGTGAGAGGTAAAGTCACGAGCAAGGGGGAGCTGGACCAGGCATGGTGCCTCCGACCCCCACCCCACCCCACCCCTCCACACACCCTCGCCACCAGTCCTGGAGCATTGGGGGTGGGGGCCAAGACGTTTCTGGCCCCAGAGAACTGTTAGCTGGTCTACATCATCCCACCTTCGTTGGTCCTTCCTGCTCCCCTGTCCAACCTCCCGCAATGGGGTACACCTCAACCCCAGTCTTGTAACCCTCGGACATCCCCTCCGCACTCTCACTGCCACTGATCTGTGCTGATCAGATCCCTGCCTCAGGAGTGTGTGACGGGACGGTGTGGAGGGAGCTTCACCCTGTGTCTGACCCCGGGAGTGTGTGACGGGACGGTGGGGAGGGAGCTTCACCCTGTGTCTGACCTGCGCTCTGTGTGCGGGTGACTGAGCCCCATTTTTAAAATGTACTGATTATTTCAAGCTCGTGATTAAGTCAAATCCATCATCCTGTGTAGAGTCAGGCTGAGAGTTCACGATCACTAAATCTGCTGCCTGTGTGGGAATCTTGTCGACAAGGGATAAGTTGAACAGGTCACAGAACACCACCTCAGACTGCATAAAGAAAACTTGCTTGACTCAGTGGCACAGCGGGTAGAGCCGCTGCTTCATGGCTCCAGAGATCCGGGTTCGATTCCGACCTCCGGCGCTGTGTGTGTGTGTGTGTTAATTGCCCCCCAGTGTGTGGGTGAGGGGTAGAATGTGGGGCTGGGTGGTGAGTAGACTGGAACCTGGGGAAAATTAAACACGGGTGCGGCAGGATAGCACAGACTCGATGGGCCGAGGGGCCTGTTCCCCTGCTGTGCGAATCACAGATCCCGCGAATCACAGACACGGAGACACGTGCACGCAAGGGACCGTGTGTCAATCCTACTTCCGCCTCCTGGGGGGGTGGGGGTGCAGGGTGGGGGGAGCAGGTACCTGCTTCTGTAGACTTTTGACTTCCATTTGCAACTCTTGCAGCTCCTGCTTGCAGTCTTGGAGATTCTCGTTCTTTTCCTCCCTGAGTCAGAGAGAGGCGACCTTCATTCACACACCGAGGAGAAAGAAACAGGCTGGAGCCCAAGAGTCTGTCCGCTATGCAGCAAGACCAAGGCTGGTGTGCTGACGGTCTCAGCTTCGCATTGATCCAGAGCCTCTCCAGCTCACCGCCAAGAATTCCTTGGATACACCCAGGAGAAGGGGTTCCTCTGCTCTGTCCCCCGCACTCCCGACAGCGTTTGTCCCAGTGAGCTCCCTCCAAACCTTGTCTCTCTCCTTGGCCCTGCCTTCCTCTGCAGACCCTCACAGAACAAGCCCTCTGCTCCCCCCACCTCCCTCTCTACCTCCCCCCCTACACTTCCCTCCTCCCTCCACTCTACCTCTCCCTCCAGTTTAACCCCATCCTGTGCCAGCAGCTTGGCCACTTGCACAGGGAAGGATGAGAGGGGTGGGGTGAGGGCCTTGGTGAAGAATGGGACCAAGGCTGCTCTCCCAACACCTCCCCCCTCAGCCAGTGAGATGCTTCCCATTAACCAGAGAGTCGGAGTGCTACCCGAACCAGACTAATGTTGATTTAATTGCTCTACCACTAGTGCAGAAGCAGGAGGTACTAGGGATACAGAACTCAGTGGTATTACAGGCCGTAGTTCCTCAACAACCAGGAGCCAAGTAGTGTACATGGCTCTGTCAGAGGACCAAGCCTCAGCAATAACTCTAGTTTTAATACAATATATATTTTTATGCTTTGGTGTATATGTGTTTATAAAGGCACGCTGATTAATCTAAGTGGCTTGTCATCGTGATACCTTCAACCTACCCTCCCTGCAACAGTTGAATACCAGGGGCTACAAATTTCACCACCACCTTTCCTTTGCACTGACAGATCACGGTGCTATGACTGTGTAAAAGCCAGCGTTGTGAGGTTGGTGGGTTTCCCAGGGTGACGCTGCGCCAAAGCATCACGTGACCTGTTGCAAGTTCTTGCAGCTGCATTTCGCATCATAGATGTGATCTTTGCAGCCACCTCATAGGGACACACCACAACACGCGTGATACTCCTCTAGCCACGGGGGATAGAATGAATGGGTGCTGGGAGGACTCCCAGGGGTAGGAGCAGGAGCCCTCTGCTCATGGCAGGAGGGTGCCCAAGAGATCTTCATAAGGATGTGAGTGCACATGGGGCAGCCTGCAGTGTAGGTAAGGGCTACACCTTTAGCCTGTCACTGTGGACTAAAGTAGAGGGACAGAACTAGGTGACCAAACCAAGGCAGCTGTGAACAGCAAGCAATGGGACCTGGTAGAGATCCTGTGTCACCGATCCTCTCACCCGCGGAAACATCCATTAACAGCCTACAGGCTCCCACAGCGATCTTGGCTCCTGCTCCCACCCTGCCTCCTGCAAGGTCTCCATTCCATTCTCCAAGGTCCTCTGCTGAGACTTTCCACCCACACAGGTGTTTCAGAGATTCCCGTCTTCCTGAACCCTGGCTTCCTGTCCACCATGGAGGTCAGAGCCCGTGACAGCATCTCATCCATTTCCTGCTCTCACACTGGACAAAGCAGCAACAGAATGCCCCCGCTCCTCACCTTTCACCCCATCAGCCTCATCAGGTAACTTGCTCTCTGAATGTTCTGCTGCAAGTCATCCACTTGTGTTATTGGCCCAGTTTCTCTCTCTCTCCACAAGCACCACCTGACCGCTGGACATTTCCAGCAGCTCAGCACTTTGCTGTTGTGTTCTCTGTCTAACTGACCTCATTAACCAGGTGACTTCATTTTCAGCTTATCTCCATGGAAGTGCTGTCCTTGCCCTTCCCTTCGTCCTCCACCCTTTACCACCCCCACTGCAATATTATCTTGTTCTCGCTCTTTGACCCTGACCTGGGCTGCTGTGAGTAGAGTTTTCCCTGAGACTGCGTGAGTTTCCTACAGGTGCTCTGGTTTCCTCCCACATTCCAAGTCGTGAGGGTTGGTAGGTTAACTGGCTGCTGTAAATTGGCCCTGGTGTGTAGGTGAGGGGTACTATCAGGGGACATGATGGGCTGATCAGAGAGAATGTTCCAGGCATATCAGTGGGGGAATGAGATTGGTGGGATTGTTCTGAGAGTCAGTTTAGACTTGGTGATCTCCCTTGGTGTTATAAGAAAATAGAGTCACAGCAGGGAAACAGGCCCTTTGGCCCAACTGGTCCATACCGACCAAGATTCCCATCTAAGCCAGTCCCATTTGCCTGTGTTTGGCCCATGTCCCTCTGAACCTTTCCTATCCATGTACCTTTTAAATGTTAATGTACCTGCCTCAACCACTTCCTCTGGCAGCTTGTTCCACATACTGACCACTGAGTGAAAAAGGTTGCCCTTCAGGTTCCTATTAAATCCCTCCCCTCTCACCCTAAACCCATGTCTAGTTCGTGATTCCCCAACCCTGGGAAAAAGACTGAGTGCATTCACCCTATCAATGCCCCTCATGATTTTAATACACCTTTATAAGTTCACCCCTCATTCTCCTACGCTTCAATGAAGTAACTCCCAACTTGCTCAAGTCCCTCAACTCCCGGCAACACCCTTGTAAATTTCCCCTGTACTTTTCCCAGCTTAATGGCATCTTTCCTCTCACAGGATGACCAAAACTGAACACAATATTCCCATCTGGGATAGGTAGAACCCAGTGGGCAGTGCAAGGGACAGGGAGGAAGGGGTGGAGGGCTCCGAGCAGTAGGGAATGCTCCACAACAGGTGGCAGGACTAGGCCATTCAGCCCATTGCATCTGCTGCATCATCCAACAAGATGCTTGCCCTGCACCACCTGATATCTAGACATGTGTCTTCAGGGACTTCAGATGGCACACCAGCCTGGAACCAGCAGCCGGAAGACAAAATTAAATCTGAAAATAGAAATTCCACACACCATAAAGGCCACAGTGGCACAGGATCAATGAAGAGTTTAAATAAAGGAACAAATTGTGTTCAGTTCTGGTCGCCTCATTATAGGAAGGACGTGGAAGCTTTAGAGAGGGGGCAGAGGAGATTTACCAGGATGCTGCCTGGATTGGAGAGCAGGTCTTATGAAGACAGGTTGACTGAGCTGGGGCTTTTCTCTTTAGAGAGGAGGAGGATGAGAGGCGACTTGACAGGTGTACAAGATGATATGAGGCATAGATCGAGTGGACAGTCAGAGACTTTTTCCCCAGGGCGACAATGGCTCACACGAGGGGGCATAACTTTAAGGTGATTGGAGGAGGAAGGTATAAGGGGGATGTCAGGGGTAAGTTTTTTAGACAGAGTGGTGGGTGCGTGGAACACACTGCCAGCAGAGGTGGTGGAGGCAGATACGTTAGGGACATTTAAGAGACTCTTAGACACATGAATGATAGAGAAATAGGGAGCGATATGGGAAGGGTTAGATAGATCTTAGAGCAGGATAAATGTTGGCACAACATTGTGGGCCGAAGGGCCTGTACTGTGCTGCATGTTCTATGCTCTAAATGTTGGCAGCACCACCAGGCAGGCAGTGCATGTGGAGAGGAACGGTTATTGATGACCTTTCATTGGAAAGGGGTGTGTCATCCGTGAATCAGAGCCATAAGGTCCTGGGTTCAGGTCAAAATCCATACTCCCAGTGCAGTAAAAGCTGGAAATGCACCCCGTCACACGCCATCAGTACATGGGAAGTTAATGCTTCTGGTCAATGACCAATTGCAGAGCAGGGAGGGGTCGCTGTGCCGCTGGAGGGCTGCTGCCACTGTCGGGGCATACCTTGGATCTGTGTTCCCTCCTGAACTAAAAGAATCACATCTGCTCTTTCCTGGCACCGTCAACTGTGGTACATCTGGTCATCAGCCGTTTATGCAAACTTACTGCACGTCAGTTTTTCCTGCATTGGTGTGACCACAGCTGCGGTGACATGTTTTAAAACATTGAGAATAACTTGAAAAATTCAAGAGCCTCACTTCCTTCTGAAAAGACTGATTTAAACAAACAGAAACGGGGGCAGGAACAGTCCATTTGGACCCTCGAGCTGGCATCTCCGGTCAGGAACATGACAGCTGATCCAAAGTTAGTTACAACACCACTTTCCTGTTCTCTCCCCAAATCCCAGAACTCCCTGGTCACAGAGTCACACAGCACAGGAACAGGCCCTTCGGCCCAACCGCTCCATGCTGACCAAGATTCCCACCTTAACTGGTCCCATTGGCCTGCGTTTGGCCCTCATCCCTCTAAACCTTTCCTATCCATGTACCTGTCCAAGTGTCTTTTAAATGTTGTTAACGTACCTGTCTCCACCACTTCCTCTGGCAGCTCGTTCCATTAACGGACCACTCTCTGAGTGAAGAAGTTGCCTCTAAAGACTCCTATTAAATCTCTCCCCTCTCACCTTAAACCTACTCCCTCTAGTTCTTGATTCCCCAATCCTGGGAAAAAGACTCTGTGCATTCACCCTGTCTATGCTCCTCAGGATTTTATACACCTCTAAGATCTGCCCTCATAAGATTTCTTTATTAGTCACGTACATCAAAACACAGTGAAATGCATCTTTTGCATAGAGTGTTCTCGGGGCAGCCCACAAGTGTTGCCACACTTCTGGTGCCAACATTGCACACCCACAACTTCCTAACCCATACGTCTTTGGAACATGGGAGGAAACTGGAGCTCATTCTCCAACGTGCCAATGAAAACAGTCCCAACCTGCTCAACCTCTCTCCATAACTCAGTCCCTCAAGTCCTAGCAACATCTTTGTAAATCTCCTCTGCACTCTTTCCAGCCTAATGGCACCTTTCCTATAGCAGGGTGACCAAAACTGAACACAATATTCCAAATGTGGCCTCACCGACATCTTGTACAACTGCAACATAGCATCCCAACTCCTATACTCAATGCCCTGACTGATGAAGGCCAATGTGCCAAAAGCCTTCACCGTCTACCTGTGATGCCACTTTCAGGGAACCATATACCTGTACCCCTCGGACCCTCTGTTCTACAACACTCCCCAGATCGCCACTGTTCAGTGTGAAAGTCCTACCCTCATTTGTCTCCCCCAAAATGTAGTTCAAGTGTCTGTCAATCTCACCCCAGAATATATTCACCAACTCTGCCTCACAGCTCTCCATCACCTGGCTCCATCACACCCACCTCACCTGGTTCCAACTGTCACCAGCGGCTGGGCTGAAGGGCCTGTTTCTGTGCTGTGTGACTCTGCGACAGGGGAGTCCCAGGATCTGGGGAGAGAACCAGCATCCGCAGTCTCGTCTCCAGTGAACCTTCTCTCCACTGCCTCCAATGTGAGCACTTCCATATTGAGACCAAAATGATGAGCCTGTAAATTGCATCAAAACCTTCCTACTTTTATACCCCGTACTCCTGCCACAGAGACCAGCATTCATTAACTTCCTAACGACTTGCTGTAGCTGAATTCTAACCTGTTCGTGTCATGCACTAGGACCCTGAGATCCCCTTACATACCAGCAGTTTGTTGCTCCAGATTCCAGTGTCTGCAGTCTCTTGTGTCAACACATTGTGGTTTTACTCCATTTAAACAATAATCTGCTTCTTCATTCCTGCATCCAGTGGATAAACTCAGACTTCTCCCCTTTAAACTCCATCTGCCCTCCCCTGCCCAGTCACTGAACCTACCTTGGCAGGAAGGCAGAGGGGGAGTGGGAACAGTTCATTCTCTAACCCACGGGTGTGCCTGGGCGAAGCAGGACACTGATTGAAGCTCCTGCACTGGTAGAGCTGAGCAGGAGGCCTTATCCAGGAGCAGAAACGAAGACTGGAATCTGCCAGCACGATGAGTTTGCCGAGAAGGGGAATGGGGGCAGGAAGCAGAGGTTGTGCCTCGAAGATGTCAGCATCAACTTCTCAGAGATATTTCTCATATTTGCTCACGACGCAGGTGGTGGCCATTTGGGCCATCGAGGACATGCCAGCTCTCAGTCCCCTTCCCCTACCTCTCCTCTCTCACATACGTTCATCAACTCCCCACCCAATTCACCCACCAACAATCGGAGAACATCCCGCCTCACCCAGAAGACAGTCTAGCAGGCGAGGGTTGAAGGAGGGGGAGCCGGTGCTGGCAGCTGGGACTGAGCTGAGAGGGATGGGACGGGATGGGACAGGACCAGGGTGCAGACTGTCCGGCAGGCCAGAGGCAGTGCCAACGGCTGCAGACTGTTTCCTCACCGCCACAGAGGATGCTTCTCTGGGGCGAAGCACAGAGCAGGTGGGCACGAGGAGTGCAGGTGGCCGGAGGGTAGGAGGGAACCCGCGGACAGGGCCAGAGGGCAGGGATTTGAGGAGGTTGGAAGGACAGGAGGGGAGACAACGGTGAACAATACAGCCTCACAGCCAAGTGATCCACAACACAGATCCACAACATGCCGACTCCGCTGATGGGCAGTACATGCTGATCACACGGGCAACACCCTGATCTCGTAAAACTGCATCAACAAACAAAAACAGTCAAAGGTGCCACAGGCTGATAAGGCAGAGTTCAAGAGGTTGAGCTTCATACGCAGGGGAGTGCAGCGAAGGGGGAATGCAGTGCAGAGGCAGGGTGGCAACCTGCAGTTTACACACCAGCCACACACAGACCCCTCCCCAGGCCTGCACCCCTATGTGCGATGGCAGAACCACAAGATGACCACCCAGATTCAGTGGTCCCGCCCGCACCCAGAAGCCTGTCACCAGGACCTGTCCTCAGCACTGGGGCAGGGCCTAGCGGGGACGGGTGGGGAGGAGGTCTGGGATACCAGAACCTCCACTGCTCCGCTCTCCCCCCCCCACCCACATGGTCACCAATGAAGCCCTGCACCCCGAGAG
>JAUZTB010000002.1:97156839-97168740 GCA_034780895.1 Rhynchobatus australiae
ACACCTTGGGGGACGTGGGGTGGGAGTAAATAAAAGGATAAGAGTATAAACATTGAAGAAATGTGAGCAGTAGTAGGCCAGCACCTCAAGCCCACTCTGTCATTCTTCAAGATCGTATCTGATCTAACTCAGCACCATTTTCCAGCACTATCCCCACTTCCCTGGATTCCCTTGGAATCTAATGACGTAAAGTCAATGTGGATTTATGAAGAAGAATAAAGCTTGATTGATCTATGAGAGCAGCTCTTTGAGGATGTGACTAGTAGACTAGATAAAGGAGGACCAGTGGATGTAAATGGATTTCTGGAAGACCTACACAGGAGGTTGGTCAACGAGGTTGGAGCGTATGGAATTGGGGGATAATGCACTTACATGGATTGAGAATTAGTTATTGGACAGAAAACAAAGAGTGGAAATAAATGGATCCTTCTCAGATTGGCAGACTGTGACTGATGGGGTATTGTAGGGACCAGTGCTTGGCCCCAGCTGATCACAATTATATCAAGGTGTAGTTGAGAGGAGAAAATTTGTAATTTTTCTGATAATAAACTAGGTGGGATTGTGAGATACTAAATTCTGGGTGAGTACAGGGGAGTATATAAGTGGCTTCATGGGGATATGCACAAGCTGAATGAATGGCAAGAATGTGGCAGATGGAATATGATGTGGGAAAATGTGAGGTCATCCACTTTGGTGGATATGAACAAATGCAGAATATTTGTTAAATAGTGAGGGATTGAGCACTGTCAATTTCAAAGATGTGCTTGTATTCAAGTCCCTGAAGGCCTACGTGCACATGCAGCATGCAATTGAGGACAAATAGTATGTTAGCCTTTATTACAAGAAGATTGCTTACAGGAGTAAGAAAATATTGCCACACTGTAGGGCCTTGATGAGACAGCATTTCGAATATTGTGTATTGTTTTTGTTATCCTTGCCCAAGAAATGCAGTACTTGCTATT
This sequence comes from Rhynchobatus australiae, assembly GCA_034780895.1. NCBI lineage: Eukaryota > Metazoa > Chordata > Chondrichthyes > Rhinopristiformes > Rhynchobatidae > Rhynchobatus > Rhynchobatus australiae. Next base: position 97,157,802 of record JAUZTB010000002.1, read on the forward strand.
AGAGGAAATGTACTGAAGATTCACTAGACTGGTTCAAGAGAGGACTACATGAAAATTGAATAGACTGGGAGTGTATTCTTTAGACATTAGAAGATGGAAGTGGTCTCATCAAAATTTACAAAATTATTAAAAGGGGTTGACAAGGTGGATGCTGGACGATGCTTGCATTCAGCTAGGCAATTTCAGACTGAGGAAAGAAATTCAGAGGGTGGTGAACCTTTGGAAATCTCAGCTGTGGAGGTTCAATCGTTTTGAATGAACAAAATACAGGTTGATAATTTTCTTGACATTAAGGGAATCAATGAATATGGTGATCGTGCTAGAAAATGGTGCTGAGATGGGAGATTGGCCATGATTGATGAATAGCAGAGCAGATTTAAAGGAGCACATAGCCTCTTCCTGCTCTTATTTCATATGTTCAAGACCACATTGACTTGTTTGATTACTTCAAATTTTTTGGAGTGGTCTGTTATAATGTCTCTAATAATATTCTAACATTTTTCTTATGATGAATGTTAAGCTGAACATCCTATTCTTGGACCCATTCTTCTCTCTGTCAAACTAAATGCAAAAATTGTGGTACAATTGCTGCTACCTGGGAATGCCTCCACGATGGAATCATTAATTTAGGCATTGCAGTGATGCAGGAACTGGAGCTACGGCCTCTCAGCTCCAGTGATCCAGGCTCAATCCATACATCCAGTGCTGTCATTGTGGAGTTGGCACATCTCCCTTTGGGTTGCTTCTGAGTGCTTTGGTTTCCTCCCTCATACCAAAAACATGCAGGTTGGTAGATTAATTGGCTGCTGTAAATTGCCTCTACAGATAGGTGAGTGGCAGATTCTGGGGGAGCTGATGGAAATGGGATTAGTGTTAATGGGTGTTTGATGGTGGATACAGACTCGGTGGGCTGTTGGATCTGTTTCCATGCTGCATGATTCTGTGACATTGGCTGTAGTCATTCGTATCTCATTGCACAATACCACAATACCAGCAAAGGAGGCCGAGGGGAGATGTTTGAGGCATTATGAGGAGCCTAGATTTTTAATTCCATTTCTGGTATCTGGGTGTGCTGGCAATGCCAGTAATCATTGTCTATCCCTAACTGTCTTTGAATTCCAGCAGCACTTCTGGTGGTTGTACTCCAACTGAGCTATTGGTCAGACATTCCAAGATTTAGACGAAATGGAAAAGACCCATTTCCATTAACAAGGGGCCAGAAACAAACAGCCATGGATATAAATTAATCAGTGGAAGGATTAGAGAGGATATGTGGAGGGTTTTAGGCAGTTTGAACTCACTGCCTGAAAGGGTGGTTGAGGGAGAAACCCTCACACATTTAAATTTTACTTGGATGAGTACTTGCAGGACGATGGACCCAGTGCTAGAGTCATACAGCATGGAAACAGACCATTCAGCCCACCATATCCACAGCAGCCAATGGGCACCAATTAACACTAATTCCATTTTTCAGCACTTGGCCATAGCCTTCTATACCTAAACAAAAGCTGGAGAAAATCAGTAGGTCAAGCAGCATCTGTGAATGCAAAGGGATGGTCAGGGACTCAACCCAAAATGTTGACTGTTTGCCTCCATGGATGCTGCTTGATCTGAGTTGCTCCAGCATTTTGTTTCTTTTTGCTCCAGATTCCAGCACCTGCAGTCTCTTGTGTCTCTGCCTTATATGCCTATGTGTTTCAAGTGCTCATCTAGACACTTCTTGTATGCTGTCAGTGACTCTGCTTCCACCACTCTCTTGTGCAGTGTGTTCCAGGTACTTGCCACTCTCTTGGTGAGAAGGTCCTCCTCTGATCCACTCTAAATCTCCTACCCCTTACCCTAAATCTATGTCCTCAGATTTTATTCACCTCTGATAAGGGGAAAATGTTCCTGCAGGCTACCTTATCAATACCCCTTATAATTTTAATGTACCTCATTCCTAGACCTTCTTAACCCCCTTTGCTCCAGGGAAAACAGACCCAGCTTCAACAGTCTCTCCTCTTAACTGAAACACTCCATCCCAGGCAATATTCTGGTGAATATCCTCTGCACTGTCTCCACCACTATCATATCTTTCCTGTAGTTTGGTGACAAAACGAACACAGTACAACAGCTGAGATCTGACTAGTTTCATGAAGTTGTAGCCTCCCTGCTCTTGTATTCGGTGTCCTGACTAATGAAGGACAACGTCCCATATGCCTTCTTAACCACATTATCTTCATGCAATGCCACCTTCAAGGATCTTTGGACTTGGACACCGTCCCTCTGTTCCTCAGTACTCCCTAGGTGCACCTCTCATTTATCAGGATTAAACTCCATTTGCCATTTCTCTACCCATTTCACCAAGACATCAATATCACCCTGTCATCTAAGACTACCTTCCACCCAATCAATAACAACACAATTTTTGTATCTTTTGTGAACTTGCTAATCATACTTCCTACAATCACATCCAAATCACTCTCATATCTCACAAACAGCAAGGTCCCAACACTGATCCCTGTGAAATACTACCAGTCACAAAACAACCCTCCACCATCACCCACTGTCTCCTATCACCAAGCTAAATTTGGATCCAATTTGGCAACTTGCCCTGGATCCAAGGGCCCAAACCTTTTGGATCAGTCTCTCATGTGAGATCTTGTCAAAGGCCTTACTGAAGTCCATGTAACCTATACCTACTGCACTGCCCTCATCAATAAACATTGATACCTGATCAACACAATCAATTGGTCAGACTGCATCTGCTCTTGACAAAGGCATACTGGCTATCTCTGATTAGTCCCTGCCTTTCCAAGTGATCAGTAAACCTGTCCCTCAGAATTTTTTCCAAGAACTTCCCTACTACTGATGTTAGGCTCACAGATCTATATTTGCTAGGCTTTTCTCTGTCCCTCTTCTCTGGTACCTCACTTGTGTCCAGCGAAGATTTATAATTCTCAGCCAGAGCCCCAGCAGGTTCTTTCCCTTGCCCCCATAACAGCCTGGGATAAATCTCATCTGGCTCTGGGGATTTATCCACCTTTAAATCTGCAAAGACATTGAGCACTCCTCTTTATTTATGGAAATGTGCACTAGAATTTTTACCTTTCCCTTCACTGAATCCTCCAACTACAAAGTCTATTTCCTTTGTGAATACCAATGAAAGGAATTCATTTAGAACTTCACCCACACCTTCTGGCTCTATGCACAGATTACCCCTGTTGTCCCTAATGGGTGTACTCTTTCCCTGATTAGTCTTTTGACAATAGACTTATAAAATCACCTTGCACTTCAGTTTAATCCTGTTCACCAGTGATGTTTCAAAGGAAGGTAGGATTAGGTGGATAGCTCTCTCTCAGCTGGTTTCTGTCCTAAAATTTCTCTTCCCTGCTTTTGTATTCTGGAGCTCATGTGGCTTCCTAGCCACTCTCTCAAAGATTCCCACCACTTTCAAAGATTTATGCAAATATGCATCCAGTCACTCTGTTCCTTCACATGGTTAGAATTGTGCCTTTTAGTCTATATATCTCTATCTGCCAAAGCATACTTCTCTGTATTAAATTTTGTCTGCCACTTGTCTCCCCATTTATTACACCATATTCATTATCTCTCACACTTCCAAGCTGCATTGCCTTCATATTTGCAACTTTTGTCCTGCACACAGTTATAAATGTAATATCTTATTTATCAGTCTTGTTTAAGGAAGGATTGGTCCTTAGTGCTGACTGCCTTTGATTTTTCACCCTGGGTTCTATGTGCTAGTATTTATATAAGAAACTTAAAAAAAATCTCTGAAAATCGCTCTTCAGCTTGTATCTATCAGACTCTTTAATGCCAATGAAAGCTGTTTTTTGAATTTTTAACCCCTTTCAATTAATCCATGAAATTACTTGACTAGAGTAGCAGCTGATTTCTCCCTGTATGGGAGCTGAGCAGCGACACAGCCTAGATATGGATCTGTGATTCTAGTTGTCATGTAGGTGAATCAGCAGGAAGTTGTAACTCCATCATGGAGTGAGCTGAGATCTGTCCTTCCTCATTTTGTCTTCTGAATGACACTTTATGGTTTCAGATACACTGGTAACAAAAGGAAGCCTAATTTTCATTAATAATGGTGGAAAACCACTGGGTAGGTTGCCCTGGTTTGCAAGTATCAGGCCATGTCTAAACCTGCCTGATGCTTCAAAGGTCTCTTGCAGATGGTTAGGGTGGGAAGTGAGTAAAAACCTAGAGTTGACTCCTTTTGGAAATAGATTGTGGGGTGTTAATTTGCAAAAGTAATAATTTAAAAATCTTTCTAACTTTTTTGCCACATACCCAGTTTGAAAACTATGGGCTGCATTATGTGAGGGGGTAAATCAGGGAGCTGCCATTTGTATTTGAACAAGGTATCTCTTGCAGATCACAAAGTTTACATTTGGCACAAACGAAGTGAACTGCCTATAGCAGAGCTGACGGGACACACTCGTACTGTAAACTGTGTGAGCTGGAACCCGCAAGTCCCGTCCATGATGGCTAGTGCTTCAGACGATGGTACGGTGAGGATATGGGGACCAGCACCTTTCTTGGACAACCAGGAGTCTGAAGGTGACAAACTTCATTATTTATTGTTAACAATCTGTTGCAAAGCTTGATCGGCAAATACCATGTGCAGGACTACAGGGTATATAGGTTGACCAAGAAGTGGTATAAGTGTGTATATGAGGAAGAATAAGAACGCAAAATATCTTTTGAACGTCGAGGATGTGGTGTTTCTTACACAGGAATTTCACCGAGTTACAAGATATGGGGAAACTAAGTGAAAACTAAAAAACATAGGTTCTTAAATCTGAAATAAAAACACAATTTTGGAAACACTCAGCAGATCGGACAGCATCTGTGGAAAGTGCAACAGAGTTGATGTTTCATGTCAGTTATCTTAATTGTTAACCTTTAGCATTGTCTCTTTCCCTCTCACATGCTGCCTGATCTGAGTGTTTTCAGTATGTTCTATGTTACAGATTTCCAGCATTTGCAGTTTTTAATTTGACTTTCATGATAGGTAGTCTTATTTGAACCATATGTGCAAGTGGGTGCTGCTGTAATTACTATCAGGTTTTGCTTATGTACCATATACCATTTTGGTCTCCTTACCTAAGGAAAGGTGGTCTTGCTCTAAAGTGGGTGCAATGAAGAATGTACTTCGTGTAGGCGCAGTGACAGTTAATTAGATTGATTCCTGGGATAAAATGGTTGTCTGTGAACAGAATTCAAGTAGAAGGGGCCTATATCTTTTGAAGAATCAATGGTTGTGTTAGTGAACTATGATTTAAGGGGGTGAATGCTCAGTGGTTGCTTCTCCCACCAGTGCATTTGAAACTTTCCCTAATCTCAGGAAAACGTGTCATCAGTTTGAAGCAGAGGAGACACTGCAGAATTTTTGTCTCATTGGCTGGAACCTATGTCACTGAGTGTATTCAAGGTTTAGGTTAGTAGATTTTTGGGCAGCAGAGAATTGGGGGATATGGGGAGAAGGCAGAAAAGTGGAGTTAACAAAGAAATGGAGTCATAATTGAGTATCAAAGTGGCTGGAAGTTTTTATAACCTGTTTTCAGTGTATTTTGCTGAAAATTTGAGTCATAGGCAGGCATAGTTTGGGTGTGTAAACTAGCTGGAAATTAATTTACACAGTAGAACTGGACCATATATTTTGAACACTGTTAATTAGGTATTTGTTCTTGGGGGAAAATGACCAAGAATCCCCCTAAGAATGGATTAGGCAGAATTTTGGGAACTGGAGTTTACAGTGTTCTGAAGACTACAATCATATTATAGTAATTTTTTGCACTGGCTTTGGTGCATCTTTTCCATATCAAAGCTACTTTATAAATGCAGGTTGATTCAATTTTAAGTCAAAAATACAAATTCATGTTGCATACTTGCATAGCCAGAATGTTTTGCCTTCGTCATATTTCATTGTGCAAATGTCACAGATTGAGTACTACTTTGGTATTATCACTTTAATAGGTTTAGAGTGATTACTGTAGTTGAAGAACAATACTAGCATGGTTGCGAAGGATTGGATGACTACTTCTTATTCTGATGTATCTATAATTCCAAATTATATTAATGTATCCATTTTGGCTTTGCAGTTTTGTTAATTATCACTATTAGAAACTCACTGTAGGGTACTAAATATGGCTTCAATATTTTAAAGCGTGTAAGTTAAGATATCCTGATGTGCATGTTATCGTGACCAACCATTTAATATCTGGGACCAATGCCATGTGAACTGTCTAGATTATTGAGTTTTCTGCAGTTAATTTTAATAGCAGATTTACAAGACATTAATCTTTTTATTTTTGATTTTTAGTCCTATTTTACATTTTGTATTCCTCTCTCCACAGAAGCTTGTAGTAGCATGGATAGTTGACAGTGACTTTGCAAAGGACAAGTTTTGAACTGAAATTAAGTCACGGAACAAAATGGCTTTGGGTTTTGGCACAAACCAACTGTGGATGATCACTGGACAAACGTACTTATGATGAAACTCATTCCAGGTCCTCTAACTGGTGCCAGCATCTTACCGCCTTGCTTCATAGTTACAAATCCTGGAGGAGCAATCTCGTTAGACAACAGTGGGATGCCAATTTGAATTTTGCCCATTGGTTGAGGAATCGTGTTACATTGCGACTCCATTGAACTCTGATTCTATTCTGCCTTTTTCGGCTCTGGCAGTCTACCTTGTTCTACACCATGAAATTTTAAATGCTTGTTTGGGGTCTAACTCATAGATGGCTTGCTAGGGTGAGGAATGCTAGTCTGGGACAAACATGCAGTAAAATAGAATGTTTTCCTTGTTTTCAATCTGTTAGCCTGAATAGTGGAACTAACTACAGCTCAGTCTATGGACTAGACCTTGGGTCATGTTGCCCTGGACTCTTTTTCTCATTGTGGTATTTTGGGGGAAGAAGGAGCTAGGTATTCATGTACAAAATTTCAGGGTTTTTTTTTAAATATCCAAATTGTTGGTTGAATCATTTAAATCTTATTTTCTGCACTCATTCCCTCATCATGGTCTTCCATTTGTTTTGTGATAAATTCATTTCAGTGTTTTTGAAGTGATCGCAGCAGTGATTTTTTTTAAATTCACTGGTGAGGGTGCCACGTTCATTTATTTAGGGATGTCAAATCTAAACTAATAGACTGAAGAGTGTTGTATTGCTTCTTGTATGGTGGTACATGTTCTTTTATTCTGATCTGTAACTTCACCTGTTTTTTTTTGTAGAAAGAATCAGTGCCAAGTGATGTGGCATGGCCATTGTACAAACCTGCTAGTTCACAATTCCTATTTGGCTAGTCCTTGATCTCAACTGGGGGTTGGCACAAGGACATGAGATAGGAAAAACACAATGTATGTGAAGTGTGCAGCACTTTCTGAGCACCTGCAGGTAGGTGATAACATGACAACAGTGGCTTGGAGACTGTTGCTGAGTATGGGCAGGCTCAAAACAAGGAAACTGGGAGAGAATGTAAATGTTTAATGAGGAGAAATCGTCCCACATCTTGATTTGTGCAATATATACTATATTTCTTTGCACTTTTTCTTTTTATGTGGCCACTTTTAAAATCCCAACTACTTACAAATAATCTTCAAGGTTTCACATCTCATCTTACTCAGTTCTTTATTTTAGCTTAGGTTACTTAATTTTGCCTGCCCCTCAGAGTATAACATTGGCGGTTCCCTAATCACCAGGTATTGTATTGCTGCTGGTTTGGGAGGGGCACAGGTGCTACCTCTACTGGTGAACCATTTGCCCTTGTTGAATTTGCTCCTCCTCTTACTGACATTCACTTACTGTGCAAGTCTAAGGAAGGTTAAGCAAAGTGGCTTTATATAGTGCTGTAACTGGAAATTGACCTGTATGAGGAGGCGGGAGGACCAACACTGCAATCTGATCAATTGATCAAACAGCCAATTGATCACAAATTTGTACTTTGCCAATTTATTGTACATTCTTTTAGAGTCCACAACCTTTATTTTGTGTATAACTGCTCTTAGAATTGAGATTAAATTCTCCTCTAAATTTGGGTTTGTGTTATTTGGAAATATGCTTTTACCACTGGAAAAGAGAGGAAATGAAGAAGATTATTTTGCTGAGATGGGGTAGGAATTGGGTTTAGTTAAGAAATATGGTAGTTTGTACTTAGTCCATTAAACTCACTGTTGGGAGGAGAGAGATTAGAGAGTTGAGAGAGCACTGCATCACTGATATGCCATAGATGATCAGTGAATGCAACTTAACCTTGACCAAAAGGAAACGGGCTTTACTTCAGAGCTGCTTTCAACTTTGCAACATTTTTTTCACTTTGGGATGTGGGAATTGCTGGCAAGGCCAATATTTTATTGGCCATTCATAATTGCCCTTGAGAAAGTGGCAACCTTAAACTACTGCAGTCCTTATGGGGGAACGTACTCCCACGGTGTTGTTCGGCAGGAAGTGCCCAGATTTAGTCTCAGTGACAATGAAGGGACACAGTATATTTCCAAATCAGGATGTGGTCTGCAATTTGGAGGGAAACCGAAGGTGGTTCTGTAATTCCAGTTTAGAATTTAAATTCTGCAAAGGTCAATAGTGGATTGTCATTATAAGTCAGTATATTTGCACTATTTATTCTGCACTCCATTCAGGAAGCTCTAAAATATGACTCATTGTTTTGCTTTGTATTATAACCCTAGATCTAATGGCCTGGTGTAGCATGCCCCACGACCACAGTTTTATGGGATGATAAATAGTAACTGTAAAATCTTCAAAGTTTTGCAGGTAGCTCTTGATAAGGTTAGGTGATTGGGTTGACTTCTACAGGCATAGTTGGTAGGTTTTTACCAAAGCAGCATAAAATAATCATATGTATGTTGTACCCATGTGATGAGGTTACAATGGCCGAACATTGAGGAGAAGGATAGTGCTCAAGCTTATGTTCAAATTACTCACTGCCCTGCCAGCACATTTTTATTATATAACATTTTGTATCTCAAGTGGACTCTACCTCCTCATTATTCTTGTACAGGAATGGGTAGCATGCATGATGTCTGACATTTCACTGAGCTGTTCCTGAGGCAGACAAGGCTCTTGATGCCAAAAAGTGATTAAAGACAACCTCCTGAGTCTACTAGAGGTGGGAAATTGATAAAAAAAAAGCATCACCTATATCAGTACAAATATTGGGGAGCACTTTAATGTGCTTCTTTAGGGCTTCCTTCCCCTTTGAACACCTTCATCTATGAGCAATATTTCTGTTTGAGTTTAGATCGTGTGGACAATAGAAGATGAGAGAGTACGTGAAAAATTAACCACTATAGGTTTGAAAAATGCTCTGCTTTCTCAAGTCTGGACAAGATACTTTAATTCCTAGCTTCTATTTAAGTACATGCAATTAAATTACTGTTCTAAAGTCCCTTGACAAGTTTGCATGTCTCTGTAACTTGGAAAATGGGACCCCTTGGCTAATATCCAAAATTAAGTGAGAAATTAGAGGATTTAGAAAGGGTGGGGGTGGAGGAGGGGAATTCCGATAATAAACTAGCACCAGATCGTAAATTAGTACACTGGTGTAGGTTACTGTTCATCTCTTTTGCAATGTTGACATTGCTTCGTTCCTGACAAGCACATTCTTTTCAAACCAGATTTTTTGATTCAAGTCCAATGGCGAGAGCAAGTGTGTAAGCAGATCCCACCAAAACATGCCACTCAGCAAGCTATGCCTGCCAGCTATGGATTAAAGATTTTGGGCCAGGCAGTCACAGTCAATCCATTGTTTGCTATTTGCAGAGGTTCAATTCACCTGCTGACCAGAGTTTTCTAGTTTAGGAAATTGTTATAGCTTCTGAAATCTGCTGAGTTAAAATACAGATACCCTGCTGATTCATGTACACAGCCCTAGGCTGATTGATTGACTTGGGGATACAAGAGACTGCAGATGCTGGAATCTGGAGCCAAAAACAAACTGCAGGAGGAACTCAACAGACCAAGCAGCATCTGTGGAGGGAAAGGGATGGTCAGGACTGATGGTCAGGGTCTCAACCCAAAACGTTGACCATCCTTTTGCCTCCATAGATGCTGCTTGACCCACTGAGTTCCTCCAGCAGTTTTTTGCTAATTATCTTACTTGACATTCATACAGTAATGCTAAACCTGTATTTGTTTTATTCACTGCTTCTCGCCTTCAATTGGTTTGATTGTAGTTCAGCACCTGATACCCGTGGCGTGTTTATAAGAGGAGCCTATTTTCAATTTACCTGAGGTCAAACCTTGGAAACCTATGAAGAGCACTCCCTATAAATCCATATGCAAATTCTTCCCCCAAATTATTTCTTTGAACATAAATCTAGATAAGCCCGTTACACTCTTCAACTACAGCATCATATCTCCCCAGGGCTACACTGACACCACATCCCATTACTGATTTTACCAGGTCCTTCTATTTGACCAGCGACTTATGGATCAGTATAATATTGGTGGTATTAGATTAGATGATAGTTGGGTGCAGAGTTTAATCATTTTGTCCAGTGAATCTAGTGTCCCTTACAGACCTACCACCCAGCTGTAATGAAAGATTGACAGCATTTCAAAAACGCTTGTCTCTATCTTTCTCCAAGAAGCTAGTTTAGATCCCTGAATTGGGTCTGTGCTACAAATTGGGCAATACTGCAAGAAATTTTTGTCATGCTTCGGAGGACCCTGACAATGATTTTGCGCAGTTGCAATGAGCTGGTTCCACTAACTCTATGAAATGTGATTATTTTAATATTTTTGCTCAAGATCGGTGCTGTTTAAAGGATTCTAGACAGATTTCTGATCTAAGTTCCTTGAAATGTTTTACCAAAAGTTCCTCAAGCATGATACAGTAATAACAGCAAACAGGCTTGTCCACAATTTAAGTATGGAGATATTTGACATTTGTATTTCCTGTGGTA
>JAUZTB010000002.1:97212693-97224343 GCA_034780895.1 Rhynchobatus australiae
CCCCTTGTCCCTGCCGCCCCTCTCTCTCTCCTCCCCGCCCCCCCCCCCCACCAATCCCACAGGACTCACGTCTCTCTGTGTCCCAGGTGCTGGGGAAGATGGTGAAGCTGCTGTCAGCCGGGTGCCCGAGCTGCCCCGTGATGTTGCTGAGCCCCCAGCCGGGGGGGAAGGTTCTGTGTGTGTGTCAGGTCCCCCAGGTCAGTGTAACGTGAATGGAGCCCGTCGTCCGTGTACCCAGCATGGTCCCTACTCCCTTCACTCCCTCCAACTTCCCCCAATCGTCCCTCCAGCTCCCCCTACCTCCCACAATCTAACGCTCATATAGTCGCTGCTCGTCCCCCAGGTGGTACCCCACCTCTCCCCAGAACTGTCCTCCCTCCCCCCCCCCACCACCAGTCTGACTGCCTGCTCTCCCCAGGACCTGCGGAGCAGCCTGTCTGCGGTGGACTGGGCCCTGGCTGTCTGTGCGGGGATGGGCGGGAGTGCCGGAGGCACTGACCTCATCGCCAAGGGCACCGGGAGTAGCTCTGACCTGGAGGAAGTTATCCAGAGGGCCGAGCAGTACGCCAGGAGCCGAATGTAAACGTCGGAGGGCCGTTGGTGAGGAGGGGCCATCCCTCTCTCATCTCTGCACCAACCAGCCTGCTGTGGAATGTGTGGACTTGTCCGGCCGTGAATGGCTCTGGTGAAGGTGTTTCACTCTGCACGAGTGGCAGGGGGTGGCAGTCACTGGGCTGTGGGGAGGGCACTGCTATTCGGGTGACAGCTCTCTGGACTCTGGTCCCCTCTGTGGGTCACACTCTGTGGTACAAAGTGTGAGTGAACAGCTCCCCTGTGGCAGATTCCCGAGGGGTGGAATCGACAATTGGGACCCAGTCGGCCGTGGAGATGAGCACAAGGGGACTTTTACTTGGAACCAGGATTGACATTAGGACTGTGCCATCGCCTGGGGACTCTGCCTGCAACAGGTACGTGCTCAGGTCACTGGTTAAGCACAGCACCCTGGCTCCTGTTGCCTGCTCCCACTCCGGCCATGCATGGTGTGTGCCCAGACACATGTTCAGTCCCTCCTGGGGATTGTATGGAGGCTGCCTGTGTGGGGGGACCCTGCCCCTCGCTGGCTGTGCCCAGAGGTGGTGATGTGGGCTGTCACTGCCCTTTGTGGAGTAGGACAATACTGCAAGCAGAGCAACAGACGATTTGAGATTTCTTTTGTGCGAATTAAAGTCGTGTGTGAATTCAGCTGCTGGTTTCCTTTTGTGTTATTGTTGCCTCCCATCCCCATGTGCCGAGGAGAAGGTACCTGTGAGGCCTTGGGATGCTGTCTGGAGCAGCCCAAGGGGGTGGTCTCTGGGATAACGGGCTGTGATGGTGCAGGGGGAGTTGATGGAAGAGAAGGGATTGAGGGAGGGTCAGAGATGGTATCAACAACCATCTGACTGAAGGAGATGGTGGTGGTGGTGGTGGGCAGTAGTTGTTAGAGGGAACCATTTCAGGGCTAGAAAGCTACTAATGGGAGGCCAGTCCCTCTGCAAGGTGGGGAGAAGTGGTGGGCAATTGCTGCAGGTAATTCAAGGTGTATGGGGAAAGATAAGAAGTGCAATATAGGTGGTGCAGAGCAAAAGCACTGTGTCCCTGTGGATAAGGCAAGCATGGATTTGTGTGCCCAGAAATCAGAAATGGAATACTTAGTTTTGAGTTGGAAAGAACCAGAAGTACTGAGGATAGGTTGAGTGAGCTCGGGATTTTCTCTTTGGAGAGGAGGATGATGAGAGGCGACTTGATCGAGGTGTACGAGAAGATGAGAGGCACAGATCGAGTGGACAGTCAGAGACCTTTTCCCAGGGTGACAATGGCTCACACGAGGGGGCATAATCTTAAGGTGATTGGAGGAAGGGGGGATGTCAGAGGTAGGTTTTTTTTTAAACACAGAGAGGAAGTGGTGGGTGTGTGGAACACACTGCCGGCAGAGGTGGTGGAGGCAGATGCATTAGGGACATTTAAGAGACTCTTAGGAAATGGAGGGCTATCTTTCATTCATGTGGCTGTATGGGAGGGAAGGGTTAGATAGAGTTAGATAATGTTGACACGACATCATGTTTCAGATGTCACAGCTGCTACTGGGTTGGAGGCACAGAGATGCTCCAATGTGAAGACCCACTCCATAAACACAAGGCCTACAACATCTACACCAGCTGAGCTCACTGAAGGCTCTCAGCACCAAGGTGGATGCCATTTTGTATGAATGGCCTTCAGGCACATCTCACCTCCTGGCCTCAGGATAGTTTCAGGTAGCTGCCACTAATTTCTGCTATGTATTAAAGTTTGCCTACATGAGAAAGAGCAGGCAAGATCCAAAGTCACAGGAAGATGACTAGCAGTCACAGGAGGATGATGACTGAAGGGGAAGCTCCTTGTCTCCTGCCTCAAGTAATTGTTTGGCTGTGTTAGGGATTCCATTTCAGACAGAAGCTTCCCCAGGAACACCAGGCAGAAATTTTTGTCTCCCTGCACAGGGTGTGAACCTCCACTCTGCATTTCCATTTACTAGCACCAAATGAGAGGCACCCTATTGCTTGGAGACACAAGACAGCAGATGGGGAAAGCACCAGGAGCTCCATCGACTCCTGCCTCTCCCACTAGTGAGCTGTGGAGGGCACAAAGGCACCAACCACTCCCAATCAAAACCTGTCAGAAGGAATTGCTGACCCCAAGGAACAGTCAAAGGACATGAGGACTTACTGCACTGAAATAAAATGCCAGACAATTTATTGCAAATCTTTATTTCAGCAAAAAAATAAAGGTAAATCTCACTGTACAATGGATATTGTTATACAAGCAATCACAATAAAAATCAAAAACATCCCTCCTACCCACCCACCCACCAATTCCCCCAATACAAAGCTACAATTTACAGTTGTTTTCCTCGCCTCAAATACAACAGATTCAGCAAAACTCATCTGCTGTGTATGGATGAACTAAACAGGATTTCAGATGGAGTTCCAATTGCAAGTGGAGGCTGTAATTATAATGGGCCAATTTCTCACACTGGGACCTGACTGAGTGATCATTTGCTTGGAGTGGGGCAGGGAGGATGTGGGCTATGGAGAGATCTAGGTGCAATCTGTACAATGAGGCAGAACCCATTTCTTGGAATACAATCCTATTTCTTTTTCAATATATATATATATACTATCATTTTTTTCTCCAATTACCATGAGCTTCTCCTGTCTGATGTAAAATGATCCAAAGCTATCCATGTGGATCACTCTCATTAGTCACATAAAGCCAAACATGGAATCCTGGAAAAACTGCTGTAAGTGTTAATTCTCTTTGTCTCCTCCTGAGCCACTTTGAATAGTAATTCCATTCTGAATTGCTACTCTGCCTAGATTGGAGGCAAGGGTAAGAAATATTCGCAGTTAGAACTGCAGGTTGATAAAGCTCCAGGGTGTGATGGATTTTATTTTACAATTTAAAAGAGGCAGCTAGTTGAGACAATTATTAAAAACTGCAGATGCCATTGCTGCAGATGTGTTGGTTTTAATCTTCCAACATGTCCTAGATTCAGGGAATGTTCCAACAGCAAACGTGACTCCTTTGTTCAAAAAGGGGCTACTGAAAACAGAAAACTATGGACCAGTTAGCTTCAAACGTCATGGGGAAAATGATAAAATCTATTAAAGATATTACTGCAGGGCATTTAGAAAACATTTCAAGGTTTTGTGGACAGAAAATGGTTGACTTCTACGAAGTAACACATGGTATGAGAGATTCCAGTGCTCTAAGATACAGTGGGATCAGTGTCCTTGTGCAATGATTTACATGAGATGAGTCTGCAGGTGCAGCAAGAAACTAGGAACACTAATATTATTTATTGCTAGGGAATTGAATGTAATAGGGAGGATATGCTTCCATTCCAAAGGGCATTGGTAACAGCACATCAGGAGACTGTGTAAAGTACTGGTCTCCTTATTTAATGAAAGATTCACATTTGAAGTCGTTTGGAGAAGGGCTGAGACCTGGAATGGGCAGTATGCCTTACGAGGGAAGGGTTGGATGGGCTGGACCTGCGTCCACTGAATTCAGAAGGGCGAGTGGGGATCAGCTTACAGAAAGCAAGGGGCAGGGGGACATAGATTCCTCTGAACTAAAACATTTGCAACACCAAATTCCCTTTGTCCCAGTCACTGATGTAGATCTAAGTAGGTGCACACTTTTGGAAAGACATTGCCTCAGACCCCCAGTACAGAACTGAGAGTACAGCGAAGGTGGACAACCCAAACTCCATCTGAAATACTGCAATTCCTATTAACGTTTTATACATAAAAATGTACTCAACAAAGCTGCATGAATCAAGAACACATCAAAATGTCCTCTTGTTAAAATTGTACGTCTGATATATTCTACATCAGCAGAATTCAAAATTTGCATCAAACATAACCTGACAAAATGTAAGGATGTAGGAAGCTCTCTGCTGTTTGGCTGCTGAGGGAGTGGACCAACAGCAGCTCACCCCAGGCTAGGGAGAGAGTGGCTGATCCGGTGCTCTAGTTCACATTTGAGGGTAGTTACACATTAAACTATTTGTTAATACTGCAATTGGTTACAAAGAGAATGAAGTAAACCTTAAAAAGGAAATGCATAGGCCACTGAACAAAGACACTGCATCCACTACCAACAGGCTGACAGGTACTGGAACAGCTCATTGCCCATGTACCACAACATTTTCAGATCAAATGCTAGTTTTCAAACCACCCCCCTTCCTCCCCAATACCTTGATCATAAAATGAATTTCAATTCCAGTAGTTTGCATCAATTTAAAACAAGTGCCAGTTAAAACAGCACTCTGGAAAAGAAGCACAAGATACAACAGAAGGGGGTGGTGAGTGAAAACCCAGGGTCCAATCCTGTAAATAACTCCCCATGGTTACTGCTTTAGAGAGACCCACGCTCCACCTGCCCCTGTCAATATGTCTGCTTCATATTATCTCAAAAATTAAAGCATCTCCAATGAATTTTGTGACAGCTTTCTGGCTGGTAAGCCACAGTTAAGGCAGCAAAGCCCATATCTGAAACAATGTGTGAAGCCCAATGCAAGTGGCATTCATATTTTCACAGTGCAACTCTTCAAGAGCTAGGAATGGGGAGAGAACCATGCCCATCTCATTTCTATTCAACTCTGCAATCAGGAAAACTGGGCTACTTGAGCCTTTGGTGCACACGTACAGACTTATAGAATTATTGCCCATTTCCAGGAGATAAACTATACCCTTCAGCACCCAAATAAAAAACAACACAAAGCAATGGCTTTCTATTAAAGAATCAGCTTGTAACTTTAAAGATCTGGTCTTTGCTTACTAGAAAAAATTAACCCCATGACAAATCTTTAAGAAAACTTTACTCCACTTTACTGGAAGTGAAGTTTCAGTGCAGTTGCAAGAATTATCACCTTGCATACCAACAGCACTTTAAAACGTCCAAACTGCTGTGATTTTAGTTTACTATATCTGTGAGCACAATTTGCCTTCACATAGAAGGCTTCACTGCAGTAGAGTACATGCTCATTTCTCCTTACACCAATTCATGCAAACCAGACAGAGCCCAGTTAATTCTAGGCAACAGCAGAACATTCAAAGAAACTAGCGACTAAAATGCATTTTGATTGGTGTTCACACCAGACAGCCAAACACTGTACAGCTTCCATTTTATCATGAAATCCAACCAAAACCTCAGTACACACACAAAGCAAGATCTGGAAGCAGTACGTCTAAAATTTAGAGTTGACCAGGTTTGGAATTGTTCTGGATGCCCAGCATGAAGTGCCTGGTTTAATTTTTTGATTTTGAATGGAGGAAAGTTGAAGGGGGGAGAGGTGAGGAGGAGAAAGAAGTCAGTGACAAACAGGCTAACTGTGTAAGTGAGGAGTTCCAGTAAAAGATTGAATCCATGCCCTACTCAAACAACCCAAATACCACATTCTCAGTTAAAGAGTTCAGCTGACTTTGAATGGGCAAGTGGAGAGGGAGGAATAGCGTGAGGGGAAGAATGGCGCTAACTGGAATCGGCATCAGAACATTCAGCTGGCGTGGTTCTGGACTTGCCTATTCTCCACCCTGGTGAGTGAAGGAGAAAACCTCAGTCAAATTAAGAACTGAAAAGATTAGCCAAATTATACAAAGATGTGAAATTGCTGTGACTGGTGTTATATTTTTAACATGGAAGACTGTGGCATATTTGTAAAGTTTTTATCAAATAGACTATAATTGCGACGGTGTGGAGGAGAGGAGAGTGTGAGTCACTGTGACCCATGTAGAAAGAAATGAAGGGCAGAAGATAATGGAGAGTCCTTGTTTTAAAAAGCAGCCATTTCAATTTAAGGGACATTACAAATATCATTAAGGGAAGTCAATTAAAAACTTTGTGTTCTTAAAGGTGAGTCATGATAAACATTAATGTCCCAATTACAGAGTGTTCCACTTTGACAAATCCCTGAGATAAGGTAAGACTTCTGTGAAGTGAGTAATACACCAAAACTGCACAACAAGGAACGATTACTCACGTGTTGGACAAAAACTTGTCAGAAAGCTTCCATGCTTTGGAGTGTCAAAGCACGTGGCTAACAGTGAATGAAGTAAAGAGTTTTATTTCCAAACAACATGACAGGACAGGGTAGAAATGAAAAAATATATAAATACTTTTTTTAAAAGAAACAGAAGTCGCATGATTAATACCAGTTGAATAATCTGCCTTCATCTTGTTTTGCTTTAAAACCACAGATCAGTTGTGTGCACAGACTTGCTCAGTAGACATAGGGGACAATCCGGTATCGAACCTGCTGGCAGTACTTGTTCCAAGCCACACCATATTTCTTTCTGCACTGACGCTCATCTCTGGCCTCACGATGAATGAGCAAGCAAGTGAAGTAAATGACATAGAAATACGGAAGGATGTGATCAAAGCCTTCAGAAACAAAAAAGGGCAATTCTCAATAAGAAGCTTCAAATGGCCATCGAGTGTGAGCGTATCACTGCAGGGAGTCCGTGTTACACACTCGCCATCACAGAGCAGATGGTCAGGAAAACACTTACACCCTTTTTCAGCCTCCAACAGTTCCCATTTCTCCGATAATCCTTCAGCACAGACACTTCCACACTCTCCGTTTCTGTTCTTTTCCAGAAAACCTCTCTCAGAACCAGCACCCTCCTCTCCCAGTACATCTGTTCACTTTATCCCCCAGTAACAGATTCCAGAACTCTCCCCCACTCCCACATCCTTAAACCCACTGGGTACTCAGCACAAGCAGCACTGGTCAACCCCATCATACTTTTCAACATCCAGGAACATAATCTAACAAAATCTCATACACTGTGAGATCGATCAGTGTACTAATCCAGACTAAAATCTTGGATTTTGCACTCTTGGCAAGCTTCATTGTCGTAATGAATTCATGTTTTGTTAGCTGTAATTATAATTCCTGTGCAACTTTAGTGAATGACATTCTACTATAAAGGCACCCTCAATTTCTGGGTGTGCTACACATCCACGTTGAATGCAAGATTATCACAGAAAAGAAAAATTCAGTTCAACACATTGCGAGGTTCAGGCATCAATTTAAGCTAAGCCACTGGCACTTTTGCAACAATGGGTGAAGAGTCTTGACCAGAAACGTCAACTGCCCATTTCCCTCCACACCTACTGCCTGACCCACTGAGTTCCTCCAGCATTTTGTTGCTCCAGATTCCAGCATTCTTTGTGTCTCCATTGTTATTTTATGCTCCTCACTGCATGGTTGAGTTACCCTGACAGAGATCAGCTGCTCATCAGGAACCGGCTGCCATGTCACAAGGAACAAGCATGGTGGATAAACTGGAATCAAATCGGTTTTCCTTCTGAAGTATAAACTTTTATTTCCCTCTGAAGTACTCTCTGCAGAAGTCGAGTGTACAGTCTGATGATAGCAGCAACGTGCTCTCCAATTAGATGGGTGTAAGGTTTTTGCTGGTGCAGATCTCAGAATTCCCTTTTCCATAAATAATCTATTACTTCCCCTCCCATTCTTCTTTAGGATTTTTCAACAGAGGCTAAATTTTGCACTAACCTCCTGGAATAGGATTCTTTGCTAGTGTTTCATTTGCCAAGTGAAGGTTTGATGATGCTTTACTCTGGCTTCCTTTCCAGACATCACTGAATGAAGCTCGAGCTTACCCACCCTTTCTTACACTGACATCACACATCTTTCTGTAAATTTCTCTCCTTGCTTTGGGCAGAACACCTAAAGCAGCAAAATAGTTCAACAGCATCCAGTTTGGCTAACTGTCCACCCTTCAGTTCCATTCCTAACTAGGGATATTAGGAACATGAGAGACTTGACTATCAACCTTTCCCTTTACTGGATCAATAGCAGTCCCTTTGACGAGGCAAATTCCTTACTTACCGCAGGGCAGAGACCAAGCCAAAGCCATGATGAGATCTCCCAGGTAGTTTGGGTGACGGACAAATCCCCACCATCCAGAAACAATTAGACTCTTCCCAGTTGCAGTGGGGATAGTTTTCAAATCTGTAGAAAGAAAACCATGTGGGGCTTTATAGAAAGTAAAGACTGTACTCTACAGGCCTTCTCCAGTAATTAGGGCTGAAAGAAAGCTATGCCACAGATGCTATAATACTCATGCAAACTGTGCAATATGGGAACAGTGATTAAGTTACTGGAGTAGGAATCCAGAGCCCTAATTAGCCACTTTAATTTATTCTAGACAACACCTGGTACTCACACCACATGGAGCGAGGGAAAGGAGTTACTCCAAGGCAGCCAACCTGGCAAAGTCTTGCTTGTGAACACATGGGGACTGGTGGCTAAATTGTCACAAGGTCGTTGGCAATTTGTACAGACCCACAAAAATGCAGAAATGCTGAGGAAAATAGTCCAGTAGTTCAGGTGCATTGAGATTGTACAAAAAGCAAAACTGAAATATGGCAATTCTTTTTTGAACAGTGAAATTATCTTTTCGCTTGACTACAACCTGCACTGAAAATATTTATTAAATGAACTGTGATACTTACGTGCCAATTTGGGGTCATGAGGGTTCCTTCGGAAGGCATTCTTTTGTGAGTTGGCTGTCCGGAATATGATATAACCGACAGCTGCAATGCAAGAATGTGCATGACTACTGGAACACTGTGATAATGTAGCAATGTGATTATCAAATATCCACCAGACAGAAAAACTCGCTTACTGTTGAGAGCAATGATTGCCAGGGCTAAGGGCCAGCTCAGTTCATTTGGGTGTTTAACCAGATAGAAAGCTTGCAGACTGCACACAAAAGGTACCCAGACCAGATTGCCATATGCCAGCATGTAACCGAAGCCTTCGTGCACAATATCCATAGTCGTCAGAATTCCTGCCTGCATTCAAATATTGAGAAGAACAAAGAGTGTGAACAGGAAAACTGTCAAAGCTGGAATCTGGAGAGAAGCACAGGAAGAAGAGCCAATATGCTGGAAGTGGTGGATTTGGGGATAATTATAATGTTTAAAAGACATTTGGACAGGTTCATGGTTTAGGGGGATATGGGCCAAATGGACTAGCTCAAGAAGGTATCTTGGTCAGCATGGATGACTTGGGCCAAAGGGCCTGCTTCCCTGCTGTATGATTTTATGAGCAAGTGCCAGCAGACACTCTAACCACAGAACAGCAGTAAAGCCAAGCAGGACCCTGCCTTCACCCAGCAAATGGATGAAGGGCAATTTCTAGCAGGTATTGTGGTTGGGTCATCATGGGCTAGCAGCTCTTTCCAAATGCACTGCAGCAACTGGCATTTATTCAAAATCCAGCTCAGCAGTCTGAAGTGCTAATGAGATTAGAGCATCGGAATTACCTCATTCCATAGTGCATCAAGTACGTAGAGAAGCTGAAAGCAGTTCACGAGGATCATTGCCAGTGAGGGAACGTCACGGTTCTGCTCCTTCATCTCAGCAAACAGCAATCCCAAGTTAATGACAACCTTCAACATTCAGAGAAGCAAGTCAGTACTCTCCCTCACCAAGTAACCCTGCAAGCCCCAAACTAATCCTAACAATTTTGTGTGATTTTACTTTACAGGAAGGATCCGAATGTGACCAATCTACAGGACTCGTCATGAGGTGCAACATTACCACTTTACAAACCAGTCACACATCAGTGCAAGGATCCAGCCTTTTGCAACCCAAGGAGCTGTAAATGCATCTTGTTAAATTTCATCAAAACAAAGCCAACAGCCAGCTTTTGCACTGGATGATTACAGGCATGAAACAAGTGCTTCATCCTCCCATGCTAGTATCTGCACCGATGAAAAGGGACAAGATCACAGGGCCTTCCTGTTCTACAGAATACATTCGCCAGCCGTTCAAGTTAACGCTGATTTGACCCAAAACATTTTAAATGAAATATATACAAGGTTACATTGGTGGTGGACAAAACCTATGTGTATTGTGTATGATATTTCCATCAACATTCTGCTATGTGCCCCACTAAACTGCTCGCCTCCCTTCAGAGTACATGGACTTCCTGCCACACAGTGGCTCATAGGTGACCAGTGTTTGGTACCTTAGTCCTGCCATAATTATTGGCTCAGGCCTTCCAATGCCAAAACTTCTGTTTCCCTACAGAAGTCTCGGCTTCCAATGGCATTGTGGCAGCTGCCACTTGTTTACAAACAGCACAGTAATGATGTATTCCGACTGCAGTGAATGGTTGGACTGGTACAACTGCCTGCAGTGTAGCCCGAGACCCAGAACCACAGAGGAGCTAAGGTTAAACAGAACACAGACAATATACACAGGGCTCTTCCCTTACCATCCCCACTGCGCACACACAACTGTGTACACAATGAGAGGAATCTAGGAGAGGTAGAAATAGGAGAAACAAAATGTCCTGCAAATATTATCATATCCAAAAATATCACTGTGTAGCTTATGGTTTTAGCCAGCAGGTGCTTCAAACTCACCCAGCCCATCAGTCCTGGGCGCAGCTCGCAGAAGTACTTCAGATCAAAGTTTCTAATACGAGGATTCAATTCACGTCCAATAAAGAAGTCATAAATGTAACTACCTGCAAACCAACACAGACATTCAAAGGTTGCAAAGTAGTTGATTTACATGGGAGTTAAATCCATTGTGCTCTTGCACTTCTACCTCTCCCAGTAAGAACTCTAGAATCAGTCAGTATTTAATCAAGAGTGTTCTTCACCGATACACCACTAGGTCTGAACTTTGTCCAATGATCATTGTGTATAGTTGACTGAAAGATCCAATACTTGGTTGGACAAAGAGGGGTGGTGCTTGCAAATCAGTGAACCATTGAATAATGTAGCACAGGAGGCTGCCAGAAAGAAAAACTGGGGAACTTATGGAAGAGCTAGAGCAAAAATGAAATTTAAGGAACTAGCCAAGATAATCACTGGGTGAAAGCTTTGCATTAACATTCCAGAATTCCTTCCTCAAACTTCTATGCCTTTATTTGTTTCCCCTTCTTAAAGCCCATGTCTTTCGCCAAATCTTAGGCCACCTGTTCCAAATCTTTGGATGAGGGACAGTATTAAATTTTGTCTGATTGTGGTCCCATTTATGACATTCAAGTTGATTTGTAAATCCAAGTAATACGTTTATAATA
>JAUZTB010000003.1:6759-17113 GCA_034780895.1 Rhynchobatus australiae
TTATGCAGTGACTCAGACAAAATTCAGAAAGGAGCTGAAGAACGGGATGGGATATCCGCTGAGAATAATATTTAAATTTGTTAAGGATGGAAAATTCTGAAAATATTGCAGCAATTCCGAGCACGATGTCTCAACAGCATTTATTATCCTATTTCCACTGAGACTTGGCTGCTTGATCCGCATCTGTGGGCAAATCCTTTGTGTTTCTGTACTGAGTTGTTAACGCAGCAGAAGACTTGGCCTTTGTTAAATGCTGAGGGACAATCTGGTCGTGAAGTTAAATCATAATATTGCAGATAAATCTATTCACAAACGTCCTTTGTCGTTTAGTCTGGTAGGAAAATATACAGTTATGCCCTGTCTCACCATCAGGGCTCGAGGGAAACCGATTAATATTGCAAAAATAAATATTTAATACGTTGAGAAGGTGGGTGTCATGCAAACGTGTGCGGATCGGCTTCAGGAAAGTAAAGCACTGATTATGACGAAGGTCACATGTTGCCTTCGCCTTTTCCTTTGCTGCCGCCGACCTGTCCATCAGCAGCCGAGCTGAGCTCATTTCTTTTGAAACCTTTGGAATGCAGTTTATCGTCATGAATTCACTCGTGTCCCAGGCGAGTGCTTTCCGCCGCGACTCCAATGGACGTGTCGACGACAAATGCTGGTCCCAACGACAATATCTGGGTCTGAGTTATTATCTGATATTAGTTACCCTGGAGCGTCAGAGGCTGAAGGTCGGCCTGATGTAATGTATGCAATGATTATGAGGAAGTAATGTGTTAAAAACTGTCACCATACCCATAGCTGACAGAAAAAAAATACCTTGCAAGCAGGAGCACCCAAGTTGCTGACTCAATGGTTACGATGTTATTAACCAGTTTTGGGTTCGGGGTTCGAGTCCCAAGTTTCATGTTCGGTGTTCGAGTCTCCAGTTTCGGGTTCTGTGTTCGAGTTCCCAGTTTCGGGTTTGGGCTTCCAGTCCTCGGGTGTGGGTTTTAAGTTTGTGAATTTCAAGGTTTTGTGCTTGAAGTTTTGAGATCGTTTCTCCGGTACTACCACCCTGCCTTAAACCGCTTCTTAAGAGAGGAAATGCCCCATGGGCAGGTCAGGAATCTGAAGTGGGTGAAGGAAAGAGACCTATTTCACAGATAATCGCAACGATTTGTACCGTGTGATCTTGGAGAAAACAAAATGGGGCAAACTCCCGATAAACCTGCGTCCAAAACTCCACTAAGTTATGTAACGACGATACGAAGAATGAGAGTAACTTCCGCACATTACCAGCATGTCTCAATAAAAAAACTGGGAACTAAAATATGGCCATTGGGGATATCTTGGGATGTGGATGTGCCTAAAAGTAGAAAGGGCTATTTGGGAGCACAATAGAAAATATTCATGTCTACCTGGAGAAAAACGGCCGAAGACCTAACAAACAAATCTAAACAGAATAGCTGGGGAAATAATCTGCGTAGAAGAGGAATTCGTGTGCGTGATGAAAAGGGAAATGCTGATAGTTGGGAAGTCTTGAAGTCTCAGTGCAGAGACCACGATGCTGAGCGGAACAGAAGGGAGAGGGAATGGGTAGATCAGGAGAATAAGGAAAACGTAGGAATATAAATAAAATAAATAAGGATAAGCTGAAGGTACCTCCCGACATGTCTGGCGTGCCCCTGTTGTTCTAAAGTAATGATACGGACGAAAATGAGAAGGATTGAATGGTCTGACCCACAACCCCTGCCCACCCACTCCCCCGGTTCACAGCCGCGCCTATATAATGCGACTAGTCCGCCAACCGTTCCTCTCTCATCACCAACGACTGCCATCCAAGTCCCACCCCAAAGACAAATCTATGGCCAATTGCGTCGTGAACCAGAAATCAGTTTAGACGGAGAGAAAACCCGCATGGGATCAGCTCTAAGGTGACAGAAAGCGACGGAACATTTTTTGTAGGGGACAGATCTTTGCAGATTCTCAGACAGACACCGATTCTGACTCCAATTCCACGCCTGATTATGACGACCCTGAAGATCCAACGATCTAAATCGTCACGCCTTGGAAGCCTCAGGAGATGTGCCCAACCGTCAAACCAACCCGGATTTCATAGATTATTTGATCGGAACAATTCAGATTTACCATTCCGCCCCACCCCCAAAGGCATTTTCAGTCTTTGCTGCATGGCCCTTACAACTAGTGAGGCGAAAGGTGGAAAGAACACCTGGGAAATTGCGGATTGGACAGCCTTTCAGGCGGCCGTTCGCCCTCAGAACCAGCTAACCACCATTGGAACTGCCCTTCGAAAAACCCTCCAACAGCCAGTTGACATAACTAAGGTTTGATAATGCCGACCGGAACAGGGTGAGGACTGCTCAGATTTTTGGAATCGTTTCTGTTCACTTTACGGTACCTATGCATGGGACGATGCCGACAAGAGGGGCTGTGCCTCCTTCAGTTTAACGCCCACTTATTCCAATTTATTCCTGAGCCAGTGGCGTCAGCTATCCGCACTAATAACATGAATTAGCCTCACCATACACGACAAACCATGTGGAGCGCCCTGGTCCATTTCTGTGGTAACGGGCGCGATTCAATAACCACAAGGGTAAAACAGGAAATGGTCCAGAGACGCCCTCGGCCGCGACCTGTCTCCTCCGATAATACGGGATATCAAATGGAACGGGAGTATTGCGTTCCAGGAGGGGTTGACAGGCCTGCTAAAGGATATCCACTGTACCCCAAAGACACAAGAGCACCAGCGTACGCCCTCCACCACCGCCCCACCCCCGTAAGCCACTACCATCCTCTCGTAAATAGCCAGGACACAGGTGAACCCATATCCCGCACCGGCGAGCGTCAGGTCGGCAGGATGCGACATATGTGGGACACCTGACCATTGGCGGCGGGAGTCCCCACTACCACCATCGGCATACTAGAGCCTCCCCACGCACTCCCAGTAGACGACAAACTTTTTCAACCAACAACCCGTTTTCTGTCTGACTAGCTGCGGGGAGTAGCTACTCCATGTACCCGACCCTCAACCATAACCCGGAAGATAAACCCACCGTGAATTTCGCAGTTGAGAGAAAGCCGATCCCCTTTATGATAAATACGGGGACAAATACCTCGACAGTGGAAGCTCCTTGCATCGCCCAGCATGATTTTAAACTGTCCACTGTCTCAGTTCCATTGAGCGGGCTGGAAGGACAGGAAAGATCCTGCCCCTAAACTGAACCTTTTCATGTGAAATTTGGAGAGCGGGAATTTCCGATCCAATTCGCAGTATCCCCAGACCTAGGGGTTAACTTGGCCGGGAGTTGGCACCTTCTCTGCCCCTCCTATTCAAAATACAATGCCTGGATGAAGGAATTACTATTGCTGGACCTGAACCCCATCGGATCCTGTGGATTCATCAGCTTCCTCAGAGGTGGGCGTTGGACTTCACGAACGGAGATTTTGACCCTCACTGGAAAACCCCTGACCCGCATGTGACGCTAGTTTATGACCCCACAGGTTTCTCAAGAGATCTAGAAGGGTTGTATGCTTCCTTCCTGTGCAGCATTGTGACTGTCACTATTTCAGTGGAAGTTGTGGGTTAGGTGGGGGCAGCACTTTTAGTTGAGGGGCCTCATGAACAGTGGAATCAGTCAGGCTTGATATCCGCTCACATTACCCTGTCAGTTAATGAGGGTCATAAACTGAAGGAGCTGGGATTCCTCGCCCACCGGCTGGAGGCACAGACAGACACTGGCATATACGGGATTCCCCAGATACTGACAGAAGGGATCCTGACTTGTTACCCGACACCTTTCTCGATGACAGGCTGCTTACACCACCATCAGCCCCACCGACGCCTTTCGGACGAGCCAACCCCGGATTTATGGCCGCGTAGAAAGCTGAGGTAGGATTCACCCCAGTGACGCCAGCCCATTTCGTGCAAGACGGGGAACATAACTGCCCACCGTCCCTCTACCCCCTTCGGAGCGAGGTAGTTGACGGAATAACCAATTTAATCGATTCATTCTGCAAACAGGACATTCCGATTCCTTGCAAATCACCTTGCAACACCCCCATTTTACCCTTCCCCAAATCCGGACGGACGGATTGGCTCCTTGTGCAAGACCTGCGTATGGTCAATAAGATATTGCAGCCAGTACATCCCGTGGTCCCGAACCCGCCCACCATTCTCAGCAGCTTCCCTGCCGACTCCTGTATTTTTAATATCGTGGACCAACATGCATTTTTTTTCAATTCCCCGATCTCCCGACTCGCAATACCAGTTTTCTTTCACCTTCCAAGGTCAGCAATACACCTGGATGCGCCTCCCGCAAGGGTTTATACACTCATTGACTATTCTCTCCTAAGTTTTGCAGAAGCAAGTCCAAGGATTGCAACTTTCTGACAAATCCACGTCGTCCAGTATGTCGATGATCGTTTTTTGGCAATCACCTCGGAGCCCGCCAACATCGCGGACAACAAAAGGCTACTTAACGCGCTCCACTCTTGGGGATACGTAATACCGCCACAGAAAGTAAAATGAACCCAGCGTCAGGTGAAATTTCTGGGCACCCTCTTAAGTGCTACTGAGCGGCATCTCGCGCTTGAATGTATTGCTACACCACCGCCCGCTACCCGGAAGGGTATTGCGCATTCTCAGGTTCAGTGAATCTCTGCAGGCAGTGGCTACCTAACGTGGCCCTCCTTGACTAAGTAACTCACACTCCTGACTTCAAGCCAGTCCGTAGGACCTTTTGAACATACGGAGGAACAAAACGAGGCTTTTGACAGGCTCAAACAAGCAATTTCCAGCGTCCCAGCCCTGGGACGCCTGCCCTATGACAGCACATCTCAGCTTTTTGTGAAAGTTCTGGAGGACTTCGCTGCAACTGTCCTTACTCAAACCCATGGGGATAGAAAAGGTCCGGTGGCATTTTAATCCACTAGGCTGGACCCAGTTTCCAGTGGTCTCTCGACATGATCACAGGTGCTCTCAGCCATCTATTCCCTCGTAACAGCAGCCTCCAATATAACCCTGCAACAGTTAGTGGTTGTTTATTCTTCCAATACCGTAATGGCCCTCCTAACCTCTCATCAGACACAACGCCTTACCCAGGCCCGCTGAAACAGATATGAGGTAGCGCTCCTGAATAACCCACTCCTCGCGTTTACATACTGCACCACCATTAACCCTACCACCGTTCTCCAGGCTCCACCTGAGGATCTTGCAGATCAACCACATGACTATTTAATGCGTGACGAATTTTTGACTGCACCCCGCCTGGACCTTTTGGATAAGACCTTCCAGTCAGCAGACTTACACCTGTATGTCGACGGTAGTTCCTCCGTTTCCGAACAGGGAACCCACTTTTGCGGCTGTGCCATAGTAAACGACTCCTATGTTTGGAGTCTGAATTTTTCGGCCCCCAGTCTCTTCCCATAAAACGGAACTGTTTGCCCTGTCCAGAGCTTCTATTTTAGCCAAGTAGCTAACAGCTTCACTGATTCCCATAATGCTTTTGAAATTGCCTATGATTTTGCCCAACTCTGGACTCACAGTGGACGTTTGACCTCTCCAGGTTGCCCCATGCAGAATGCGACTTATGTGAAGAACCTCCTCCAGGTCATCCTCCTCCCTATCAAATTGGCCATCATTAAATGCTCGGCTCACCTTTCAGACGGC
The DNA here is from genome assembly GCA_034780895.1 of Rhynchobatus australiae. NCBI lineage: Eukaryota > Metazoa > Chordata > Chondrichthyes > Rhinopristiformes > Rhynchobatidae > Rhynchobatus > Rhynchobatus australiae. The sequence continues at coordinate 12,434 of JAUZTB010000003.1, forward strand.
TCCCCAGTAACACAGGGCAACAACAGGGCCGACGCAGGGGCTAAATTTGCAGCATATCAGGAGTGTAAAACCGTTTCGACTGCGAAAAAACAGTCAGTTGCTTGTAAGTCAAAGATAAAAACGCAGGGCACCCCGGACATAGTTCCTACGTTGCAGTTACAGGGGGCGCCTCTGACTCCGAAAAAAACAAGTGTGGAAGGCCCACGAGTGTGCGCACTCTGCGCCACACGGCCGCTGGATTTCTCCAGTCTGTCAAGTATGGATACCTCATTCCTTGTTAGCGATGCTTTTTGACCGCCTGCATTCTGGCACCCAACTTGGCAAGGATGTAATGAGTAACATTTTATTACGCACCTGGTGGCACCCCAGATTGGAGGAAGCGGCACAAGGCAAATCCGATCGTGTTTAATATCAATGGTGGGAAAGGGGTGAGATGAACTCCAGGCAAAAACCCCTTGCCAGGGAATCCTGTTGAAGGCATACAACTTGATTTTATTGAATTACCGCGTGTCCATTGCTGTAAGTACTATCTTTTTTTATTGTTAATGATTGAGGCTTTTCCAACCACTAATAAGGTTTCAACGGTGGTTAAGTTATTGCTCACAGACACCATAAGATTTGGGGTACCCCCGACAGATAAGTTCGAACGATGGACCCCACTTCATAGGGAAAATAAATAAGCAGTCGTGCGAGGCACTGCATGTCGAACATCAGTTCCATTGAACATACTACCCTCAGGCTGCGGGTATCGTAGAACGAGCCAACGGTACTAAATTATTGTCAGAGCCAGGTCTAAATTGGCTGAAGATATTTCCGTTAGCTTTATACCACATGACAATTAACCACTCCCCCACTCGGCCACCGCGGTGCCAGCTGCCGAAATTATCTATGGGCGTTCGGGAAGAACGCCATGGGATGTCGGTCCCTAACCCCCTCCCAGGTTGACCTTAACATCATGGGGGATGAGCTACAAAATTATTTCAGACAGCTAACGTCCTCATTAAAGTTTCTCCAGTCACAGGTGAAGAACACCTTCAAACCACAGGAAGGACAGGATGCCGAGATGACTGACCTGAAAATTATCGATTCGGTACTGATAAGAGATTGGGAGCCGCCTAAATTGGGACATCGGTGGAAAGACCCCTTCCAGATACTGCTCCAAACTCCTACAGTTGTGAAGTAGAGGGCCAGGAACGCTGGACTAATTTGAGTGACTGGAAACGATGTCAACCGGAAAGAAAATGATGGTTCTTGGATTTGGACTCTTTACCATTACACGTACAATTGCGTTGGAATTATGGGAAAATTTGTTTTATAAAGCACATATGCGGCTACATGGAAATCGCACCGTTTGCTGCCCCTGGCAAAATCAGTGGAAAGTCTTTTTGTAGCCACACCAAGTTCGAGCTCCAGGTCTCTCTTAAAGTACGAATATTCCGAAACAAAGTGTATTGGGCAGAATGGTCATTATGGGAGGTTGTTGCCGGGTAAATGTTTTCAAAGAAAAATAACAGATCGTGGAAACATAACTAGCTACCAGTCCTTGCCCCACTGCTTTGATGGTGAAGTGTGGTGTTGTGGAATAGCGATCGTATGGCACATGATATCATGTGCCACTGCCACCTGTATGGAGAGAATATGTGCATTTCGGGAAGGATGGTTTAGGTGTCAGTGTGCACCACGAGGTGTGTTAAATTACTTGCAGGGGACCGATCGTTTTGTGAGTAAGGAACCGGAACCCATGTGAAATTGTGTCATGTCTATTTGAAATGGCAAACCAGGGAAAATTATCTGAAAAATCATGGAAGAAATGTTACTGGAATCTCTTGGTGTTCTCAGATCCCTTCCTCACAAACCCATCGGTCCCCTACAAGGAATGCAGCCGGTTGCCGGGCCAAGAAAGGATACGAGTTCCTTTTCCATGGTACTTATACTACTGCCACCCCCACTCTGCCAGCCTTGTTTGCAATCGGAACGATCAGGCCAGTCACGGCCCCCTGTTCGCATAAGGTTCATGTTCGACGAAGACCTGTGGCACGGCCAGTAAGTGAGGAGATCTGTGAAGAATGGAAGGATCCTGTGACGATGGACTCCTCCTTATCCTCATTGGGCTATGGGTTTGTGAGGTCGGGGGTGTGGGGTGTCGGCAGGAACTATAGCCGCTAAAAACCCAGAGAGTGCTGAAGGAGCGTTCTTCCTGGTAGTACACTACTAATAAAAGAGATTAAACAGAATTAACCCGTGGCATTGTGTGTGTTTTGCAGCAGGACGGAGTGGGAACTTAAATTATGACAACAGAATACGCTGCCAGAAGAAGTTGTTGATGCGGGTACAACTGCAACATTTAAAAGCCAGGCCCTCTTGTCTGGAGCATTGGTGCCCTGGGAAAGAGGCCCTGGCTGTCTATCTATTTCTCTCAATATTTTATACACCTCTGTCGTGTCTCCCCTCATCCTCCTCCTCTCCAATGAGTAAATCCCAGCACCTAAGACTCTCCTCATATTCAACACGCTCCAATCGAAGGAGCATCCTGGCAAATCTCCTCTGCACCCTCTCCAACGCCTCCACATCCTTCCTATTATGCGGCGACAAGAAGAGAACACAGTACATCTTGTACCCGATGGGACGAGGGAGAAGGGAGATGGTCCGGGGTGGGTGGGTAGAAATACTGGATATCTTCAGGTAAATCACATGTTCATTTCACGTGTTGCTGCAGCCAAAGGGGTTAACCGCAGATATTTGTTCAGTGAGTGTAATTAACATCAGTCTGCACGGAGCCCCATTGTGTCACCAGAGTTTTCCCCGCTGCTTTTAAAATCTGTTCCTTTCGATGAAGTCTCACAGTGTCAGTGGGAGCAGCCCTTCCGTCACTGAAGACGGTAGCAGTTACAAAGCGGAAGAAGATAACTGGGGATCTGCGAACAATAATGTGGGATGTTACATGAACGAATGGAATCTGTGAATGATGCAGTGTGAAGTTATGGTCACCGACTGGAATCTGGGAACAGTGGAGTGATATGTTAGAGGAATGGGTCTGGATCTGGAAAAAAAAGGAGAGTGGTATGCTACATAAATGGGGCGGGGTGTATTCCCCGATGCTAATTCCATTTTAACGGATGCTCGTGGGATAACAGTAGACAATCGGATCAATCATTTACTCCTGTCGATTCATCCCGTCTATTATCCCATCCTCGCTCTTCTTGCTGTTCCAGGTAAGCCTCTGTACAAGGACTCGCCAACAAACAGGTGAGAAGGAGTGGACACGGCCTCCGGTAAAGAGGTCTGGTGGGTGGACTGTTCATGACGTGTGCAGGTTAATAAAGCAGAACTCCCGACTAACTGAGCTCCAGTTGAGGGAGATGCCACACATAGATCTGCTCCGTGTGCGGGGATCAACGCCTTGAATGGCGTTTATCTCCGTGTTATTTATCCTTCGGTTCTCGATGCTCTCTTCTTATATTGCTGACACGTCCCCAACTACATGTATGTGTTCAATGAACCATTCTTATCTGCACTGCCCTTCCTGTAATTCAGCGTCTCCTCACTGCTGCCGTGTATGGTAATCCCAGCTGTCGGAACTCTCTGCGGCAATCGGTAAATTGATATTGCTGCGTGAATCATTTCCAATTTCACTATGAAACCTCTGGTATTTTCGCAACGCCTCCATCCCCCTTCCGGGCACAACGTGTGGCTGTATCAAACTGGTCCGCCGAGGACCTGCGCAAATTTCACCACATTCTCCAGTGTGGCTGCGTCTTGTTCTCAACCAGTAGCAGATAGCGGCCGCAGCACACTAACGCTGGCTCACAGGGTAATAAATAAAGTGAGAGCCCGGGATTGATTCACTCACAACTAATATAAAGTCTCTGCAAAAAGAGCAGGAAGTGTGACCGTTCCTCCAACGAAGACTGGTCCCCGCTCACCACAAAATCATTTGCGACGCTCACGCAGAGCACTGAGCAAGGATCAGGATCAGCAAACTCGGCTGAATCCGCACACTGACAGGGTCAAAATATCACTCTCCCTCAACCGAAGCCCAGATACTGAGACTTTGATCTTTATGAACTGGAACACGTAATGAAATTTTAACTCGAGAGACATCTTTAACGGACCACGGAACCACCGCTTCTCACCTGTCTGTTGGTCGAGTTAATGCCGGTATTTTCCAGTTGCTGGTTGATTTCACTGATCTGTATCCAGGTCAGTAGCAGACAACCCCGGTGTCGAGTACAACCACCTCCAAATCTGAATCCAAGAACATGATTCTGCATTTGATTCCCTTCTCTGTGAATCTGCTGACGTTGCTCCAACTCCGCTGTCATGTTTGTGTTTATTTCCCTCCTCACAGTGAACGTGCTGACGATTGTGGTCCTATCGCGGGGAAACTGCGGTCTCTCCAAAAGCGTCGCTCGCTACCTGGTGGCCATGGCAACGGCGGATCAACTGGTCGTTTCCTCGACCTGATACTGAGGCAGATTACGATTGTTCATCGGGAAGCATTTGGTTTACTCCCGTGTGTAATACCCACGCCGTCCTGCTCAACGCAGCCACCGACTGTTTTGTTTGGTTCACGGTCACTTTTACCTTAGATCGGTTTGTTGCCATTCGTTGTCAGAATCTGAAAGCAAAATATTGCACCAAGAGAACGGCGGCTGTGGTTCTGGGGACGGTGACAGTCCT
>JAUZTB010000003.1:31860-45879 GCA_034780895.1 Rhynchobatus australiae
AGAGGAGGAGGGGAGGGATGAGGAGGGGAGTGAGGAGGAGAGATGAGGGTAGAGGAGAGGGGAAGGATGAAGTAGAGTGGAGGGGAGAGGAGAGGTGTGGAGAGGAGGCCGAGCCATGTAGAGCAGCTCTTCCCTCTCCCAGGATCTGTTCTGCTTCACCACCCTGGCCACAGGTCAGATTGTTCACCACTTGCAGGGACAGGAGGACCGCTGGGGATGTGGTCAAGAGAAGGATGGACAAACAACCGCGCCTCACCCTGCAGACGGCCGTGGATGGGTCAGGGGAGCAGGAGTACCGGCTGCTCTCTGGACATCTCATGCTTCAGCAATCGGTGCCCAACCCACAGCCTCTCCCTGTTGCAGTGTAACCCTGCTCCCCGTTATGTCACACCCACATTCTACTACACTGCAAGCTTTCACTCTAGTCACTGCACTCAGATCCCTCTCATCCACCAGAAAACAAGTGTAAGTAATTAAGACAAGCGATGCCTTGACTGAACCTCACCCAGGCCAGAAAAAAGGATTTATCATCTGGACATATCCAATATAATCAGGGCTCTGGTCAGCCTTGTCAACGAGGGTAGTCTATGAAGCTCTTAGCAAGGCTATGACCAAGGTTTTAACATGGACCATTGAATCCAAAGGATAATGGACGTTCGATCAACAACTGATTAATAGCAGAAAGCCATGTAACAGTTGTATTATTACAGATGGATGGTATTCCCAGTGATTCCACATGTTCCGTATCAGGCCTTTTACTTTTCATTTTTATATATGGTGATTTATATTCAAAACGGAAGTTGTCCCTCTCTCTTGGATACATAGAAGCATTGAGTAATTCAAACACAGCAACAAAACTTAATTTATAAAAATGAGGTTGGCAAAGTAAGTACAGGACTTCCTACTGTGCCTTTCTCTACAGCCGCAGTCAGACTCTGAAACATTCCGCACTCAACAACATCACAGCCACACAGAGTGTGATCAGTCACATGACTGAATTCTTAAAATAATGCAGCTTTAAAACAGCAATGATTGTTCAACAATCAACGTCTGATGCAAAAGCTGCCTGTGCAGTGAGTTGAGTGGAAAAGTGTTTAAAAAAGAATTCATTCTGGAGAAGTGTGTGGCACTATGGTTGGGGAGATGGAACAAGGCCTTGGGAAACACAGTAAATGGCAGGACATTGAGAAGTGTAGAGAAACAGAGGGAGCATCAAACAATCTGCTGGAGGAACTCAGTAGATCAAACAGCATCCGTCAGGGGGAAACGAATTGTCAGTGCTTCGGGTCAAAACCCTGCATCAGGGCTGAGAGTGGAGAGGGGAGATAACCAGTATAAAGAAGAGACGGGGAGTGATTCCAGCATCTTCAGTCTCTTGTGTCTCTGAGGAACAGTGGGATCTGGGTGTGCACATCGACAGATTTCGGATGGTAGTAAAATGATGGATAAATTGAGCCAACGGCATTGGTTGTGACACAGACTTTAGGAGAAAGGAAATTTTGGTAAAATTGTATGAAACAGTAGTTGATCCTCTGCTGGAGTAGTGTGTAGTCTTCTGGTCACCAAAGATGGGATAGCACCGGAGAGGGTATTGAGGACATCCATGGGAACAGAGACTGGGAGTAGATTGGCTGAGGGAGGGTTATTTCCTTTCCAACAGGATAGACTGGGGAGAGTCATAGAGTTAAATAGTCATAGAGTCATACAGCATGGAAACAAGCCCTTCAGTCCAACTTGTTTATGCCGACCAAGATACCTACCCATCTGAGGTAGTCCAATTTAGCACATAGAACAAAGAAAACCTACAGCACAATTCAGGGCTTTCGGCCCACAAAGCTGTGCCGAACACCTACCTGTGTCCCTACCTTAGACGTTACTAGGCTTGCCTGTAGCCCTCTATTTTTCTCAGCTCCATGTACCTATCCAAAAGTTTCTTAAAAGACCCTATCATTTCCACTTCCACCACTGTTGCTGGCAGCCCGTTCCACGCACTCACCACTCTCTGAGTGAAAAACCTACCCCTGACATTTCCTCTATACCTGCTCCCCAGCACCTTAAACCTTGTCCTCTTGTGGCAACCATTTCAGCCCTGGGAAAAAGCCTTTGACTATCTACCCGATCAATGCCTCTCATCATCTTATATACCTCTATCAGGTCCCCCCTTATCCTCCGTCGCTCAAAGGAGAAAAGGTTGAGCTCCCTCAACTTTCTTTCATAAGGCATGAACCGCAATCCAGGCAGCATCCTTGTAAATCTCCTCTGCACCCTTCCAAATACTAGACATCTACTGGTTCACATTATCCATCCTGTTAGTTACAGAAAGACAGTCATTCATCCTCAAAGAACTCCATCAAACCTGTCAAACTTAACTCTGCTTGGTTGTCCTGTGAATTTCTACTTGTTCTGCAATTCCTTCCTTGGTAATCGATTCCATAATTTTTCCAACTAGCTTACAGTTTCCTTCACTGTCTCCCTCTTTTCTCGAATAGTAGTGTTATATCTGCAGTATTCAAATTCTCTTGGACCTGTCCAGAATTTTGGTAGACTACAACCATCATAATGGCAATTTCCTTTAAGACTCTAGACACGAGTCATCAGCTGCAGGGGACCTGTCAGCCTTTGACCCATTACTTTGCCCAGCACTTTTATTTCACCCCTCTCTTAACTGTTATTATTGGGCTGCTTTTATTTTCTTCTACCATAAAAACTGAACTAAAATAATTATTTAGAATCTCTACTTTTCCCATTATTAATTCCCAGTCTCATCCTCTAAGGGACTATCATTTACTTTAGGTTCTCTTCTTTCGCATACACCTCTAGAAGCACAAGTTGTATGTTTTTATATTATTTGCTATTTTCCTCTCATTCTTGTTCTTTATATCTTTTTAATTATGCTTTGCTAATTTCTAAACATTTACAAAGTCAGAGATGCAACATGGAAACAGGCCCTTCAGACCACCGAGCTGGTACCAATCATCAACCACTCAACTCATTTACACTATGTTAATATATTTTTTTTAATCTCCTCATATTCTCATCAACTCCCCCCCAGATTCTACCACTCACCTATACACTAGCAACAATTTACAGTGGCCAATCAACCTACCGACCTGCCTGTATCTGGGGTGTGGGGAGAAACCACAAAACGTCGACTAACCCTTTACCACCACAGATACTGCCTAGCCCACCGAGTTCCTCCAGCAGTCTGTTCTTTGCTGTGATCAGTGGGTTCCAATGGGCTCAGTACTTAGTCCCCTGCTTTTGTAATACTTATTAATGGTTTAGGCCTAAATGTAGGGAGCAAGATAAAGTAGCCTGAACAACTGGCTGTGTGGTTGGCAGCAAGGTGTCAATTGGGTCAGAAAAGTGGCAAATGGAATTTAACCCAGATTTCTCTGAGGTGATGCATTTGGGGAGACATAACAAGGCAAGGGAAGGTACAATAAATGGGAGGATGTAAGGAACTAAGAGACTTTGGTGTGTCAGTGCTTTAGGATAGGTCAATAAAGGCATAAAGGAAACTTCCCATACTCGCTCAAGAGCTAGCTAAAATCTCTTCACCCAGTGGGTGGTTGGAATCTGGAATGATGGTGGAGGCAGGAGATTCTCACAACATTTAAGTAGTATCTAGATAAGTTATTGAATTGCCAAGAAATTAAAGGCTGTGGACCAATGATATAAGGGGTTAGTCAGAACTTGACCCAACTTGGGTACTTCATGGTTGGCATAGACATGGTGGGCTGAGGGGCCTATTTCTGTGCTGTATGAATCTATGAAGAAGTGATGATCGGTGTAACTTGGAACCTGCAAGTAGTGGTGCTCCCATGCATCCACTACATACGTCCTTCTCGGTGACAGAGGTCTTAAGTTTCTATTGTAAAAGCCTTTGGCAAGTGCTGCAGTACATTTTGCAAATGGCATACACTGAAGCCCTGGGGTGCCAGTGGTGGAGAGAATACATGTTTAGTGTGTTGGATGGATTGTCAATCAATCTGGCTGATTTGTCCTGAATGGTTTGGAGCTTCTTGTGTTGGTTGGAGCTGCTTACATCCAGGTAAGTGGACAATATTTCATGACTATACTTGCCTCGGAGAAATTACTGATGGCAACAACCAGGGAAGAGAGCATAAAGATTTAGTAGATCAAATATTGTTGCAGCTCATGTAAGTGGTCACTAAAATGGGTTGCAGGTAAACGTATTACAGTAGCTTAATAAAAGTAAATGTGTTGAACCAGAATCCCATTTGGCGATCCAGTGAAACAAGACCCACCAGGGATCATTGCAAGTCAAGAATTGTTACATTGCCAAACACAGCCCAAGTATCTTCAACCATGCTGTGTGCAGCATATTCTGACTAAGTGAAGGTGCTTTTACATTGAGACACAAGAGATTGCAGATGCTGGAATCTGGAGCAACAATTGTTTGATGCTTTTTCACTACTTACATAGAACTGTTTCCTGCTTTTGGGATACCCTTCCAGAACAGCATCAATCAAATCAGTCGCCTGAATAGAAAGTGTGACAGTTGGTGTTAATTCATCAGTTTTGCAATGGTTCTAACAGAAAACTGAGTTTTTCTTTCCGAAACTAAATCATATCTCAGAAATATAGTCACAGAACTAAACAGCAGAACTTCTCCTCCTTCCCCCTTCATTAACTTTTTAATTCAGAGGAACGGAGTTGACAACATAATATTGCTTTGTTTCTATTGAGAAATTTTGGCCCAGTTTTTCTCTAATTTTTGTTTGCTTAGTTTACTTTGTTTATAAATTCTTTTTTTTAATATTTTGATTTGGGGTTTCTTTTTCTTGTTTAACGTACATAATAAATCTTTTTATCTTCCTTTTCTTTTATACTCTTTTCAGTAACTAGGAGATCGTTGGACCTTGGTTTTTTTATATTTTATTGTATGGTTATCTCAGATATGCAGATCTCTTTGTAAAATATGTACAAACTTTGATGCTATATACCATTGTGTATTGATTTAAAAACTAATAAAAGAGATTGAGAAAGAAAAGAGTTTCACCGCGAGGCTCCGCCATGTTCCAATCGTTTTTTTTCTCCAATTGATGCCGTCAGCAGCGGTAAGTTGGAGTCGATGGTGCAGAAGGCAGCTGTCTGCCACCGCTCGGAAGGGGAAGTGTGAAGAGGACCATCATAATTCTTCAAGATAGGAGCCTGAGAATCATTGTTCCATCACGGACTATAAACCCACCGTCGGCAGGGTTTGGGATGACTTTGAACAACATTCGGCACTTCACTTTAAAACAGTTGAGATATCCGGATCTATGACAATGCAGTAGTTTTCCTGACGATCCACAACTCCCAGCCTTGTGTGCATGCTGGAGCGGCTGGCGAGGTCCTTAAATGAGCCATGTAGAAATTGGTCAATTGTGAAATTTCAGGCGAGGTTTTGCTGACGGGATATTATCGAGAGTAACGGAAAGGAAGGGGTGATCAGTTGATACATGGGGAAATACAGTAAATATCAGCAGTTGTATCGACTGCATTAGTTTACAATCAAACACAATTCCCATGATATATTTGACAAAGCAAATTTTATGGAAGATTTTTGCCGTTAAGAGGTAGATGTTCAGGTAAACCAGATGAATAGATAGATCGGCAATAAACACTCACTGCACACTTCGCCTTTCAATTGATTTGCGGGTCAAGAACATTAGGACTGTTGCCAAGATAATAACGGGGAACATTTCAATAGCCGTTTCGTAACTTTCGTACTGCGATGTAATAACTTTCCAGGCACCCCAAAGGCTGCTATAATCGGGAAGTAGATTAATACTGCCCGGACCATTGGAAGCAGCATGAAAAATGGAAAAGCGCGAAGTGGAACTCTCATCCTGGCGGAGATGCGATGGAGGAACTCTATCCTCTGTGCTGGAATCCGACTGACAGCGCGTTTCAGAGACAGGCTTCATATGTATTAGGGAGTCTCTTCCCTTGGGTTCAGAAAAGAAAAATAGAAACATAAAAATTGCATCCAGGCACCTGAGTTGCGCGTCAACAAATTTGACAATTATGTTTGTGCTGCATCATATTGATCCACTTGTGAAGTACAACATTAACTTCATTTCTCTCCAATTCTACACCAAATGCTGGTATCTGTTGCATGGCTGTAACATGGGAAACAGGCGCAGTCTCAGCTCTCCGATTCTAGGAAACGTTTCGACACTGCCGTTGTGCAAAATTATTTCGACTTGTATTCCACCTTTCAACGTTCTGTTCGATTCCTTGTTCTGCAAACATATGCAACACAATCCATAAAATTAGGCTTGCAATTTGTTCAGCAATTTATGAATGATTCAGGCTCTTATACTAATACACGCTGAATACTGTGTGTGTTCAATATTCCGTATGGTTGCATCATAGCCGTTAACTATTTAATAGCTTCTCCACACTTGTGTTCAACTTTTTCTCACTCGATGTCCAGTAATCAATCTGATGACTATTTTCAGCGAATTGGTCTCCGCAGCCTGCAGTCGTGAAAATTCCTGTATATCAATCGTCCTCGGAGAGAAGAAAATTCTCCTCATCGCCATCGCAGGTGGTGCACCGCAGATTCACAATACGCATTCCCTGGTTCCAGATTCCTCAGACACGGGGCACCTCCTCCCTGTCTATCGTCTGTCGTGACCTTCCAGAATTTTGTACCTTTCCATGTCTCCTCTCGTTCCTCTCAACGCCGTGAATAAACTCACTGAAGACCAGATATCTCTTCACAGTGCAGGTCCAGCATCCCTTCAATCAGTCTGGTCAACCATCGTTGCTTTCTGTCGTTGGCAGCAGTTCCCATTTGTTTTTCAGACAATGCGACTGAAACTGCACAAAAAACCTGCAGGTTCGGTGTTTCACTGGTGCTCTGTGATTGTAGTCATATATTCTTGCGCCTGTGTACAAAAGCTGTTTCAGTGAATATCCACATACCCATTGTCTTATCAACGGCCTTCACTGACGGTCGAACAAGAACTTCAGGGAGACATTTGTCCATCGGTCGTTCCAAACTTGGCAACATTTACATTATATCGGACTTTAATGTCCTTCTCCTTAATGGGGATCTTCACATTTGTCCACAAGATATTGAATCTGCCATGCAGTAATGCGTCACGCAACTTGTCCAAACGTTGTCGGTTCTTTGCGTCCGCTTCCGAACTCACAACTAAAGTGCTGAGTGTTTTGGGTCGACCGGAACCTGAGAATGGTGATGAAGGGCGGGAGGCAATTTTTGTCCCGTTGCGCTGTTATCAAACCTTTCTTTCCTCAATTCAAGGCAATTAACAAGAAAACTTGACTCAGTTTCAAACACCATGCATGCTGCCTGCTGCGTTCGGTAATAGTAGAATAGACACTGCACAGTTGGAGAATTTAGGCCCATCACGTCCCTGCTGGATATTTTCCACACAAGCGTGTTTTTTTCCAGTCACCAGGATTTCTCGGCAGCATTGCAATTTTAATTCATGGAACCGTGAAGGAGAACAACGATCTGTCTCAGAGACCCCGAGCGCCCTCACTTAACCTTTTTCCAGGCACATCGACGGCTGTAATGTTCCTGCTTCCTGACACATAACTTATTTCCCTTTGATGCCAATTCGAATCCGACTTCCACGTTCACGTTCTCCATCGCTGACCCTTCCCTTTTCTTTCCGTCTCTCGCGTGTTCCTGGAATTCCAATCGCACTACTCGACATCAGAAATGATTCCCTGAAGCGAAATATTTCCAAATGTTTGTAAAAGAAAACTGCAGAGACCTCAGAAAGGTTTAGCCTTCGCATCTCCGCTATTCCCTTAGGTCCTGCTCCATGGGAATGACCCAGTCGTTCTCTGTCAATAAGAAACCATTGTGAAGTTCTGGGGGTCTCCTGAAATCAGTTGACATTGAAACCGCTGAAAGGGAAACAGAGATTTAGCTGTCTCGTTGTGGGTCGGTGCAACGTCGCAATGTGTGTAGATGAGGTCTGACATCGGCACGCGTTTCTCCGATCAAACCTGACAGCTGAAGTCCACCATCCACGGAACCATTCTACTGAATTTTTTAACACCCTGTCTCAAACGTTGTCGGACTTCCCAAAGTGGGCAGAACAAAATTATCTTCACCTGTAATCGAACCAGCATATTGCGCCGGTTAAACATGAAGTCGTCCGCATTTGCACACTTTTGCTCTTTGTGCTGAACGGTGAGTGAATTGGTAAGGCTGACATTCAAAGCGATGTTGCCCTTTCTATAGAAGTCAATAAAGCAAGCATTCAGCTGTAATATGAGGGCAGGGAGGCAAAGCGCACGTTGACCTGAGTTAAGGAAGGATTGTAGTGCTCTATTGGAGGTGTTTGTTTGCTTCTGCACAGGGCCTCGGTCAGATCGATCAGAGTAATGTCTACCGCTTTGTTCTCATTATATATATAAAAAACACCCTCCAGTTCCAAAAAGTAGATGCAGCAGAGATTCAGTTGACGCCAGAAATGCTCGGTTGCATATGGGAGTAATCTGTGTGGGCCAGATCGGTATCCCTCTGCAGTTAGTTCAGTGGATGTACGGAGATATCACCGAAAGTCGCAACTTTTTTCCGGAGCTCTTTGTGCCAGAAGCAGAGAGGGCACTGAGCTGGCTGAGTGCTCGAGAACCAAGCCCACGGTTGCAGAATGAGAGTCCACAAGGATCAAGTGAGGGGACATTTCTTTAGAGAAGGGATGGTGAGTCTTTGGAGTTCTGTACTGCAGAGCGTCCTGAATATTCAGTCATTGAGTTAAATTGAAGCAGCGGCGGGTAGAATTATATGTGCGAAGAGCGTTTTGGGGAATATCTCAGGAAAGTGCTGCTCAGGTGGAAGATTAGTCAAGATCTTAATGAGCGTGATTTGAGTGTTCTCTGTTACAAAATGCCGGTATCTTTCCTCTTTTGTGCATAATCTTACCCTTTATTCGAACCTTTGTCCAAAGTAGAAGTGTGATTGTTGTTTTTCATGGTGTGAGCTGCACCATTCATTTTGCTGATTTAATACCAATCGACAATCCAATGGACTCACTGATCTGAACACAAGGACGAAACGAGGAGTAAATCTGCCTGTCTCTGAAAAGTATTTCAATCAATCTGATCACGGCTGTTTTACCACAGTGCTCAGCCTCCCTTCATTGTCAGTTACCAAAGTTACAATTTCCTTGAACTTTGAAATTCAAATGCACGTCTTTTGTGAATAGTCCCGTGATTGAGCCTCCACGGCCTTCCGGTGCGGAGGGGTCCAGAGAATCACTAACGTGTGAGCTGTTCCGAGTAACTTCATTTATTGGTTGTCCTTTGTCTAATGTCGATTTTCCATCGACCATTCCTCTCCGACCATCCCCCATCCCCTTAGAACCTGACATGTTTCAAAACGATCACCCCTAATTCTCTCCAGTCTGCTGAACTTCAACCATCTAATCTCCAATATCTCACCCTCCCAGGAGTTCAGTCTTTAGTGCGAGAACATGTAGCAGATGGTCAGCACATTCCAAGGAAGACACTGTTGATTTAAGTGTGGAGCTAATGACTGTTAAGGCCACTGCGACTAATAATTTTATGGCTGATCTGTAGCAGTTCTGAAGCTGAAAGTTTTGATAAAGGATAAAGTTTGGTGCAGTATATCTCAGGACACAATCAATAGTGACACACTTTGATGTTTTATTACCGATAGCTTTGTAACAAACATGCATAGTATTGTCTATAAGTTTATAGTTCTGTAGTTTAGTGCTTTAATGTTTACAAATAAGTGGGGCTTCTTCAATTAAGCCAGGAAAACACCTGTGGCAGGATGAGCAAATAGTTGAAGAATGAGCGAATGGTTGACGGATGGAATGGTGAAGATAAGAGAGAACATGATGAATTGTGAAAGTGTAATTGATCCATGAAAAAGGTATTAAAAAGGCTCCTGAGCTGAGTTCGGGGGCAGTCAGAGAGCAGTAACTGGTTTCTGCTGTCTGGCAGTCTGGCTGTCACAGCTTTTGTTTGCAAATAAAAGTTTAACTTCTTGAGGAAACTTCTGCGTTCCCTGGTCATTTTTAAATTTCGGTTAACCACGACAAGCTGTGATTTAAACTTTACACTGTTGCAGAAGAGAAAGCGAGCAGACTGACAGCAAATGATTAAATTGAATTCACCGTTACACCGTCAGGGAAAGACAAATAAATGAGAATTTGACAGCGCTGATATCGAAAAGTAGAGGCAGGATGCTGGGGGTACGATATAATTCAACGACAGGAAGCAAATCAGACACGTACGTGAAAATCGTCAAACTCTGTAAAGTCTTTTCACATGAGAGGATGACGAGATGATGCTGTTGTAAAATGCTCGCTCCAATACCGATTCGACCATTCCAACAGAGGACTTAGACAATGTTTTTTTTTGTGAAAACAGAAGAACTGGCGTGCGCTGCGCCTGCTTGAAGGTTGCTGGGAGCGTTGCAGTTTGGTGACGGTTTCCTTGATAATCATTCACCATGAAACCGCACCCAGATTTGTCTGTGAAACGTGCAGACAACGTTGTTTGGGGCTGCCTACGCATCATCGCGCGTACTGTTGACCTGCCGATGATCAGGAATTAATTTCTTGTAATTCATGTTGACTCCTTTTGCAAGGCAGCGGCCTTTCCACCATTCCCCGTGGCACAACTTCACAAATCTCTCCTTGCGATACAACTAGGCCGTTCAGTCGGCGTCATTTCTCGAAGCAGAAACAGAAAATGACGGAAACGCTCAGCGGTTTGTGACTCAACTGTAAAAGGAAGAACAGTCAACGTATCAGGATCGTGACATTTCTTCAGAACCGGGGAAAAGAGAAATACAAGTTGGTTTACGTCGAGATAGGAGGTGGCGGAGGGATATTTAGAACCAAGAAAGAGTCCAAATCGCCCCAGGTAGTGGTACATTAATGTTAAGGTGAGGTTCCCGGTGAGAATGGGAAATGCCCACAGAGAGGGATAAAATTCAAAAAGAGAGCCAACATGATGACAGTTATAAATGGACAGTTCAGAAACGGGGAAAACATCAGCGTGAGTTCCCAAAAGGCACCAGTTTCCCGCGCCAACCAAATATTCCTTGATTCCCTCAATATCTGAAACAATCGCCCTCTGTCAATAAGAAACTGATCTATTCTAGCTTTTACCTTCGTCAGGTCGATATTGTTGTAACTCCGATTGCTGTAGCCTCACAGTTCAATATCTGACAAAAGCCACACGAACACACAACGCTTATTCCTGCATCCATATCCAGCAGTTCTGACGCCTCCCAACAATGATCGATGAATCAGATTACAGGTGAGTCAGCAGGTGAGATGGTCTGGTCTCAAATCCATCACTACACCGGCTCCAGCGGTTCTGTAGACAGGTCCAGCGCCACCCTATGGTGACCGTTAGTAAAGGCCGAACTTCTGACGATCCACAATGTTTAACACTGACAAAATGGAATGAAACATTCTCAACAGCATATGTAATATTGCATGTTAGTAAATACACATTGCACCAGCTGTTTTAATGGTTCAGAGCATTATATCTTTGAGCGCATAATCATCTTTCCAAAAGAGAAAAGCAACAGTTACTATTTAAATGATGAGAACATTTGACGTTCAATCCCACCAACAGTGAACAAGCAATGGAAGTTTTACGATCTCTCTGAAACTCAGTTCTGCAACTTATGTCCCAACATATAGTAAAGGGAAAAAGCTACGGGATGAACAAATGTTATCACCAATTGCGATCCTCTGGCGACAGTTCCATCACCAGCGATCTCCGTGCAGAGTCACAGCGTTTGATGATATATTTGCAGAGACAGGGGCCAAACATAGCATGAACGAATAACTCAGCTGCACTGGGACGGGCACTTGCTTCTGCAATGTGTAACGTTGAAATATCACATTACGATTGTAAATTGCTGATTATCACAATGGTTAAATGCAGAGTAGGAGCAGCATGGTGTCGGGTGCCCTTGCCGTGAAAACTGTGCAAAAGCTACCATTTGCGCATTGGATTAGAGTAACACGATGAACATGAAGCCACTCGTTGGTCTAGGGGTGTGATTCTCGCTTTGGGTTTCAATTTCCCGGGTTCTGATAGTCCCGGGTTCAAATCCCGGACGAACCCTCTGTTTAAAATATCACCTCACCATTTTGGACTCGGTAGTGAAGGAGGAGTTCGGCACGTGTGCCCTCAACACTCAGCGTATCGACAGCAGAGAGACGATGTCATGTTACAGCTGCACCAGACGTTGGTGAAACCGCACTTGCAGTTTGGTTCCTATCTTTTCCTCTTCCTTTCATCTGCGACGTTTCCTCTTTTCTAATCTAGATTAAATCGAGCCATAAACGTGCATTTCATTTGCTGCTTCATTGAACACAGAAGAGGTGAGCACAGGAACAGGGTCATCATCCCACGATGTTGTTAGGAACCAATAAATCTAATGACAATCAATATCTCCTGCCGCAAATGGTCCATATCCCTCCATTCTCTGCACAATCGTCAGTCGTTTTGAGAGCCTTTTAAACGCTTCGATCGTACCAGCGTCCACCCCGACCACTGGACCGAATTCAAAGCACCCACCACTCTGTCGAAAACTCATATCTCCTTTGTTCCCTACGCCCCAAGTTAAATGCATGCCATACAGCCTCAGATATTTCACTTCTGGAAAAAAATATACCAGTTGTCCGCTTTATCAATACCGCTCACAACTTTATAAACTTCTGTTGGAACGCCCATACTTTTCACTGCTCCAGAGAGAAGAAACGCACCTGGACAACTCATGCAACCTACACCAGGCAGCGTCCTGGTCAACCTCGACTGAACCCTTTCCATAGCCGACCTATTATTTCTTTAATGGGGTGACAGAATTGAATGCAATACTCCAAATACGTACCAAGCAGAGCTGTTTTACAAATCTGAAACCTAATGTCCTGACTCCCGAAATCAATTCCACAACTAATAAATTCAATCATGCCGTGCGCCTTCCTTACCACCCTATTGGCTTCTGTAGTAACTTCCAAGAAGTAAGAGACACCAAGTTACATCTGGACCAGCTTCCTCGAATCTCTTCCGCTCCAATTATCACTCAGTACTCCGGTATCTCCATCCATCCATCCATTATGGAATCCTCATGGAATATCAATCGCCGTTCTTCGCTCCATGAATATAAAATTGACTTTTATCTTTTAAAAATCGACTTTCAATTGGATATGTTAAAATTGGATCGTATTTAGTTTTAATTTCAACACATCTTTTGTATAAAGCTGGATCTGGTTCCAAGGCATATTGCTGGTCGAATAGTTTCAACTGATTAGCGAAATCAATTCTCTCTCTGTTAGCTTTTTTTTTAGCAATTTCCCTACAGGAGATAATGTGTCCTCTAATAAAGGCCTGAAGAGCATCGCATATAATAAGAGTGGAAGTTTCTTCCAGCTTATTCTCTTGAAAAAGAATAATTTGTTTCTCCCAAAAAATGTCTTTATTACATAAGAAAGTTGGATTAAAACGCAAAAATCTGTTTGATTGAGGAAGTCCAGCGAGGTTTAAAGAGTGAAACACATGAGCATGATCTGAAAGAGCAATATCTTTGCATTCAGAGGATCGAACTAATGGGATCATTTGGCTAACAATAAAAATAATCAATCCTGGAATACGTATGGTGAACAAGAGGGAAAAAAAAACAATACTCCCCATCTTCTGGATGTAAAAAAAAACGCCAAACACCAGTAAAGCCAGGTGTCATTAAAAAATTAACTAAATAAAGCTGATTTATTGAGAGCAGCTGGTTTAGAAGATGACCTATCTAATCTTGAAAATAGTCAACAATTAAATTCTCCTCCTCAGATTAAAGAATAGAGATTCAAATCTGGCAAGAGTGCAAAAATCGTTAAAAGAAATCGTGGGTCCTCCATATTCGGGGCGTAAATATTGGCAAAAAAACACTAATTGACATGGTTCTGAGTTCTGGCCCTCATTTGGCTCCATTAATGCCTTGTTGTCCAGCACATGGATTCCATGCTGGACTGA
>JAUZTB010000011.1:104856-115356 GCA_034780895.1 Rhynchobatus australiae
GCTGTGCTAAAATTGTATATGATTTTAGTTCGACACAACTTAAGTACTGTGCACACTTCTAGTCACCTCATTACATTGTTATTGATAAAAACTATTGGGACTGGAGAGGCTCTTTATTTGGGCTTGTGAAGAGTCAGTTGGTTACATACCAGATGTAGACAACAGACCATTGGGAATTGGCGTTGGAGTTGACCTGTGTCTCACCTCCTATTCTCTTGATGCCCAAGGTGAGTTTGCTGTAATTAAAGCTCCACAGGCCATCTCCCTGTGTTTTGTCAGGTTGTGACTCAGAGGCTTTCGACCATACTCGGCCTCTCTGTAAGAAGTCAGTGGGTCTTCTCGGGAAGCTTGAAAAAAGTTCATTGTCTGTAAATCTCCATGTCATCACCTTGGCAACCAGGCTGAGGAGAACCTGAGACAGCGAAGTACACCAATCATCTGGAGCATGCTGGAACCAAAAATATTTTGCTAACAGCTTGAAGTTTTCTCCTTGAGCTGAGGAGCTGTCTGGGTAGAGCTGCAGTGAGCAACAGCTGGTTCCCATTCCTTTCAGAGGTAGTTGTGAGATTTAATTTATTTGTTGGCTGTGCCCTCTAACCCTAGTCTGTTGCATAGTTTGACTAGCCACAGCCAAAGTGTTAAACATCAATCCTGTCACAGCAGTGCCTGGTCAGCAGGGAAGGATTGGCAGTACTTTGGGATAAAGGTGGGAATCACAGAGAAGGGCATGGCCAAGTTACATTATTTAATTTTTATTTGTTAATGGGATGTTGGTATCAATGCCAGCATTTATCACTCATCCCTTACTGCTCTTCCAAAGTTGGGGGTGAGCCACCTCCTTGAACACTGCAGTCCTTCTGGTGAAGGTGCTACCACAGTGCTGTTGGGGAGGGAGTTCCAGGAATTAGATCCAGTGGCAAAAAAAGGACCAGCAATATATATTTACAGGTCAGGATGGTCTGTTCCTTGGAGGGGAACCTGAAGGGGGTGGTGATCCCAGGTACCTGCTGGTCTCGTCCTTCTTATTGGTAGAGGTCTTGGATTTGGGAAGAGTAGCCTGGCCCAGGTACCTGCTGGTCTCGTCCTTCTTATTGGTAGAGGTCTTGGATTTGGGAAGAGTAGCCTGGGCAACTAATGGTGTTTTGTAGTTGGTAGACACTGCAACCAAGATGCTCCTGTGTGGAAGGGATGAATATTTGGGATGTTTGATGAGGTGCTCATTCATCAAGCTGCTTTGTCTTGGATGGTGTTGAGTTATTCAATGTTGTCACAGCTGCATGCCAGCCATGGGGAATCTATTCCAGTGTGCTCCAGGCTTGTCCCAGGGACATGCTGAACAGACTTTGGGATGTCAGGAGTTGAATCTCTCCACACAGGATATCCAGGTCTTGGAGCCACAGTATTTATATGGCTGGACCTATTGAGTGACTTGTCACCAGTGACCCTCAGAATGCTGAAAATGAAGAACTCAGCAATGCCATTAAATGACAAGGGTGAGTGCTTGGATATCTCCTGTTTTGGATGGTCATTGTCTGCTATTTGTTCTAATTTTTAATTAATTTATTTCACGGGATATGGATGTCATTGACAATGTCTACATTTATTGTCCATCCCTATGTGCCCTGGAACCAATGATGCTCTATGCATTTTCTTGGACACTCATGCCTAGAGGAGTGGTGCCACAACATTGAAGAATTGCTTTGTTGTAGCTTTGTTTAAAGTCAGAGGAAGGAGTAACCGACATGATATCAGGCCAGTTATCTTAACTTCAATAGTGGTCCAATTATTAGAATCAAGTTTGACGGACTGTATATTCTTTCATTTGAAAAGACACAGATTCATCAAGGATGGTCAGCATGGATTAGTTATCTGACTGACGATTACATTTTTTGAGAATATGGCAAAGAAAGGTTGATGAGGGCAGTGCTTTTGATGTTGTCTGAATGGATGGATTTCAGCAAGACTTTTGACAAAGTCCTGCATAGTTGGCTGATAGACTTTGGACATTAAAGGAATTGAGGGATATGGAATTTCAACGCAAGAAGGTATTAAGATAGACTGTCGTCTATGATCTTCATGAATGGCGAAGCAGTTATAGGGCCAAATACCTACTCTTACTCCCATTTCTGATGTTCTTATACACAAGAAATTTCCTCTTACTTCCATCTTAAATGGTCATCCCTTTATTCTAAAACATGACTCCCTAATTCAGGATATATCAGAGGAATCATTCTCTTAGCATTCACTCTGTCAACCAGCCTCAGAATCCTATGTTTTGTGAAGAATGTTCTTCTGAACTCCATTGAGTATTGGCCCAAGATTTTCTTCATATTTCAACCCATCTGTGCCTCTCTTTCACATGTACACTGTCGTATCACATGTTTCTCTAACTCTGTATCCCACTGTCTCCTTTTCTTGCTATTTCTTAGGCAGGCTCTTGAATGGTACACCCTGAGTTCCATAGGAACAATAGTACAAGGGGACACCTGCCCTGTTGTGTTTCTGTTGGCTCATTGATAGAGTTCTCCAATCATAACGTTACTTTACTCTTATCCTACATCAAGCAATATTTTCCCTCTTCATTTCTTCTGATTCCCTTTCTGCTTCCACCAACTTTCAGACCAAAATTCTCTGTGAAGAAGATTGCTTCCCTTCCTGCCTATATGGTTCTTTTACAGATCCCCTTCAATCTGACTGCCAGCCCACCCGCCATTGGAAGCAGTTTCTCCTTATTTACTTTCACAATTTGCAACTCCACTGTCATATCACCCCTCTACTTTCTCTGCACCAAGGATATTCCCAGTTTCTTTATTCTCTCCAAATATTTTGAGTTATTCACCCTGGGATCGTTTTAATAAACCTCTCCCACACTTTCAAGGGTTTGACATCCATTCCAGAGTGCAGAAACCAGAAATGAACCCAACAACATTTAAGAGGCATTTACACAGATACTTGGCATAGGATATGGCACAGCCAAGGCATAATATGGTCCTGATGCAGGCAAATGGGATTCGAGTCAATGTGCAAAAGTCAGCATGGCTATCTCGAGAGTCACCAGAGGCTCCCAGGCCCAAAATATCTTGTATATTCCTTCTTTCTGTTTTCCATCCATTGCCCAATAGATTTTGATTTATATGTTAACCCCCTGTACCCTACATTCTAATTTTGTTCAACAATGTAGCATCTTTTGAAGGCTTTCAGGAAGTCCATGTGTAGGATCATCATTTCCTATTTTCATAGAATCATAGAAAGTACAGCACAATACAGGCTGACCGTTACAACCTCAAAGCCCAAGTAGTACAGTGACATAGCAGTTAGTTATTGCTTTACAGCTCCAGGGACCTGGGTTCAGTCCTGATCTTGAGTACTGTGTGGAGTTTCTTTGTTTATTAGATTCATAGAGTCATACAGCATGGAAACAGGCCCTTTGGCCCAACTCATCCATGCTGACCAAGATGCCAACCTGATCTAGTCCCATTTGCCCATATCCCTCCAAACTTTTCCTATCCAGGATGATGTCTGAGTGTCTTAAATGTTGTAATTGTAACTACCTCTACCACTTCCTCCTGCAGATTGTTCCATATATGAACCACCATCTGTGTGGAAAAAGTTGCTCCTCAGATCCCTTCTGAGTCTTTCCCTTCTCACTTTAAACCTATGCCCCCTAGTTTTGGACTCTCTCCTATCCTGGGAAAAAGACTGTGGCTATTCATCTTATCAATGCACTCATGATTTTATAAACCTCTGTACAGTTACCCCTCAGCCTCCGTTGCTCCAAGGTAAAAAGTCCCAGCCTTACCCACCCTCTCCTTATAATTACCCACCATCTCCTTACAGTCCTAGTAACATCCTCATAAGTCTTTTTTTGTTCCCTTTCCAGTTTAATGATATCTTTCCTACAGGAGAACAACCAGAACTATATGCAGTACTCCAAATATGGCCTTACCAACAACTTATACAGCTGTACATGGCATACCAACTCTTGTATTCAATATCCTGACTAATAAAGGCAAGTGTACCAAATGCCACCTTCCCCAATCTGTCTATCTTAGTCAGTCCTTTCAAGGAACTATATAACTTCACCCTTGTGTGTCTCTGTTCTACAACACTCCCTGGGGCCCTACCATTTACTGTGCAAGTCCTGGCCTGGTTTGTCTTGCCTAAACACAACACCTTGCATTTCTCTGAATTAAACTCCATCTGCTTCACTGACCACTACACCATCAAATTTAATGTCATCCCCAAACTCACTAACCCTGCCACCTACACACACTTCCAAATCATTAATATAAAATGACAAAATTTTCTCCCTGTGACCATTTACTGAGTGTTCCAGAATTCTCCCAGAACCCAAAGGTGTGTTGGTAGGTGATTAAGGTAATTAACTACCTTAAATAATCTCTTAATATTGGTAAGTGCAGAAGAATCAAATGCACATGTGAGAGAAAGCATTTACGAAGCTACAGGGAAATAAGGAGTGGAAATAGATGAGATTACTTTGTTAGGAGCTAGCATGCACATGATGGGCCAAATATCCTCCTCCTGTGTTATAATAAGTATGTAAAATACATGATGTGCCTTTCAAAATCCATGCCAACTCTACTCAATCCTATCATTATTTTCAAATTGTTTTGTTGCCATTTCTTTAAAGGGGTAAACTTTTTAGCAAAATAAGTCATGTTTGAAAAATGCCTGTTCTATAATGCATTGAATCAAAGCCTCGAAAGCCGCTCTCAGTTCCTACATAACAATAGTTAACTGCTGCAGACATAAGTACTGATGACCAGTCATAAGACAACCCCAGCAAGAACGATATACAAGCAAAACTGAACACCAAGCCCAAAGAGATATTCATACAGGTGAATAAAACTTTAATTAGAAAGGCTGTAGGCTTGAAGGGGCACCTTAGAAAAAAGCAAAGTAAGAAGGTATCATGGAGAAAACTGGGGACTTCCGGAGCTTAGGGCTCTGGCAGCTGAGACACAGGATGGGTGGAGCCATTAAATTCATGCTTGATGCAGGAATACGAGAAGCACTGAGGTCTTATAATGGCACAGAAAGAGGCCACTTCACCCATTGGGTTCATGCTGACTCCCTAGAGAGCAATCTTATCAAACCTTTTCCCCTTCCCCTTCTCCTTATTTTCCTGTACCCTTGCAACTCATTATTTCACACACCCATCAACACCACATTTGTTTTTGTCATCAATCTGCATAAAGGATGATATAGAGTGGGCAAATAACTTATCTATGTGTCTTTGGGATATGGAAGGATATTGGAGTACCCCCACCCCATCCTTCCCCCCTCCCCAGAACATTTGGGTGGCCACAGAGAGGGCTTTCAAACTCTATACACAAGACCCAAGGTCAGGATTGAACTTGGATCCCTGGAGCTGTAAGGCAGTGGCACAAACAGGTATGCCACCAGTCCATACCTTGTGGAGCTGCAAGTGAGTACTGTAATTGGATGAAGGGAGACCATGGAGGAATTTGAATATAAAATTCAGAGGTTGCCAGAATAGTAATCTGTGTAGATTTAGACATAGGATGATGGGATTCTGTACGTTAGACCTAGGAGAGTTTTCTGAAGAGGAAGGAATGGTAACAGGCAAAATCAGTGGTGACACAGATATGATATCTGGGTCAAATATATGAACAGTCCTGTTCTGTTTCAAACTCTTGTTCAGGAGAGTGACAGAACTTGGGGCTGGGGAATGGAGTTGTGATCGTGACTGAAAGCAATGTCTTTGGTCTTCTCGGTGCTTAGTTGAAGGAAATTTCTGCTCATCTATTACTGGATATTGGACAAATAGTCTAACAATTTGGAGACAGTGATGGACTCAAAAGAAGTGTTGATGAAGTGCAGATTGGTGCCTTCATTGAGACAGATCAGTTGGTTGAGTTATGTCACCATTTAACCTTGCACTCAACATCAGCAAGACCAAGGAACTGATTGTGGACTTCAGGAAGTCGGGAGAACACGCACCAGCTGTCATTGAGAGGTCAGCGGTGGAAAGGGTGAGCAGCTTCAGGTCCTGGGTGTCAACGTCTCAAAGGATCTGTCCTGGGCCCAAAACATTGATTCAATCACAAAGGAGGTACACCAGTGGCTCTACTTCATTAGGAGTTTGAGGATATTTGGTATGTCACCCAAGACTCTTGCAAATTTCTACAGATATATGGTGGAGAGCACTCTGACTAGTTGCATCACAGCCTGGTATGGAGTCTCCAATGCACAGGATAGAAAGCGAGTACAGAGGGTTATAGACTCAGCCAGCTCCATCACAGACACAACCCTCCCCACCATCAAGGACATCTTCAAGGCCACAAGAAGGCAGCATCAATTAGTAAGAACTCTCACCATCCAGGACATTCCCGCTTCTCATTACTACCATCAGGGAGGAGATACAGGAGCCTGAAGACCCACACTTAATGATTCAGAAATAGCTTCTTCCCCTCTGCCATCAGATTTCTGAACAATCCATGAACCCATGAACACTACCTCATTATTCCTTTTTTTGCACCACTTATTTATTTAGATAAGATAAGAAATCTTTATTAGTCACATGTACATCAAAACACACAGTGAAATGCATCTTTTTCATAGTGTTCTGCGGGCAGCCCACGAGTGTCGCCATGCTTCTGGTGCCAACATAGCATGCCCACAACTTCCTAACCCGTACATCTTTGGAATGTGGGAGGAAACCAGAACACCCAGAGGAAACCCATGCAGACATGAGGAGAACATACAAACTCCTTACAGACAGTGGCTGGAATGGAATCTGGTTTGCTAGTGCTGGAATAGCACTAACTGTTACATTACCATGCCTGCCTGCAACATCTCCCCTGAACATTCCTCATCTGACAAATGGATGTCCTCTGGAATTGGCTATTGCTGGCCTGGGGAAAAGGTGCTGGCTGCGCATTCAATCTATGCCTCTCATAATCTTCTATACCTCTATCAAGTCATCTCTCACCCTGTGTCAGTCCAAAGAGAAAAGCCCAAGCTCGATCAATCATTCCTCATAAGACATGTTCTCTAATCTAGGCAGTATCTTGGCAAATCTCCTCTGCACCCTCTCTAAAGCTTCCACATCCTTCTTATAATGAGGTGACCAGAACTGAACACAATACTGCAAGTGTGATCTAACCAGAGTTCTATAGAGCTGCAACTTTACCTCGATCCCCTGACTAATGAAGGCCAGCACACCATATGCCTTCTTCACACCCAATCAACTTGTGCAGCAACTTTGAGGGATCTATGGATTTGGACCCCAAGATCCCTCTGTTCCTCCACACTGTTCAGAATCCTGCCATTAACCTTGTACTCTACCTTCAAGTTCTTTCTTCCAAAGGGTGTCACTTCACACTTGTCTGGATTGAACTCCATCTGCCACTTTTCCAGCCAGCTCTGCATCCTGTCGATATCCCATTTTAACCTACGACAACCTTCTGCCCTATCCACAACCCCTCCAACTCTTGTGTCATCCACAAGCTTACTAACCCATCCACCCACTTCCTCATCCAAGTCATTTATAAAAATCACAAAGAGCAGGGGTCCCAGAACAGATCCTTGCAGAACACCACTAGTCATTAACCTCCAGGCAGAATACCATCTACTACCACCTTCTGCCTTTTGTGGGCAAACCAATTCTGAATCCATGCAGCCAAGTGTCCATAGATCCCTCGCCTCATGGATGAGCCTACCATGGGAAACCTTGTCAAACACCTTATTAAAGTCCATATACACCACATCCACCACTCTACCTTCATCTATTTCTTTTATCACCTTCTGGAAAAACTCAGTTAGGCTCATGAGGCACAACTGCCTCTCACAAAGCCATACTGACTATCCCTAATAAGACTATGCTTCTCCAAGTGCTTGTAAATCGGCAGGCATGGTAGTGTAGCAGTTAGCATAATGCTATTACAGCGCCAGAAACCCAGGTTCAAATTCATCCACTGTCTGTAAGGAGTTTGTACATTCTCCCCGTTTCTGCGTGGGTTTCCTCTGGGTGCTCCAGTTTCCTCCCACATTCCAAAGAAACCGTTTAGGAAGTTGTGGGCGTGCTATGTTGGTGCCGGAACTGTGGTGACACTTGCAGGCTGCCCCCAGAACACTCTATGCAAAAGATGCATTTCACTGTGTGTTTCGATTTACGTGTGACTAATAAAGGTATATCTTATCTTAAAAAGGCCTCGACCCTAAGAATCCTCTCCAATTGCTTGCCCACCACTGATGTAAGACTCACTGCTCTATAATTCCCAGGATTATCTTATTACCTTTCTTGAAATAGGGAACAACATATGCCATCCTCCAATCCTCTGGTAAAACTCCTGTGTCCAGGGAGGATGCAAATATCATCAATGCCCCAACAACCTCTTCCCTCGATTCCCGGAGTAACCTGGGGTATATCCCGTCCATTTCCTGGGATTTATCTATCTTAATGTTTTTCAGAAGCTCCAACACTATCTCTTTCTTACCTCAACATGCTCCAGCACATTAGCCTATTCTATTCTAGCCTCACATTTGTCAAAGTCACTCTCCCTAGTGAACACTGAGCAAAGTGTTCGCTGAGGAACTCCCCTACCTCCTCTACCCCCTGGCACATATTTTTCGCTCTATCCCTGGGCAGTCCTACCCTCACTCTAGTCATCCTCCTGTTCGTCACATACGTGTATAATGCCTTGGGGTTTTCCTTAGTTGTACTCACCAAGGCCTTCTCATGTCCCCTTCTAGTTCTCCTAAGTCCCTTCTTAAGCTCCTTCCTGCCTACCTTATAATTCTCAAGAGCCTTGCCTGATTTTTGCTTCCTAAAGCTAAGTATTGCTTCCTTCTTCCTCTTAACTAGATATTTCACCTCTCTTGCCAACCATGGTTCCTTTACCCTACCATCCTTTCCCTGTCTCAGTGGGACAAACCCATCCAGAACCCCATGCAAGTGTTCCTTAAACAGCCTCCGCATTTCTGCGGTACATTTCCTTGAGAACATCTGTTCCCAATTTATACTCCCAAGATCCTGCCTAATACTGTCATAATTAGCCCTCTCTCAATTAAAAACTTTCCCATATTATCTGCTCATATCCCTGTCCAAAGTTGTACAAAGACCTCTCTGCTCTTATATTTTATGACCTGGCTAATGAAGGAAGCATCCTGTATGTCTCTATCCACCTGTGATGCCACTTTAGTGATGTTTGCACTTATACAGCATGGTCTTTTTGTTCTGCAGTATTCCCTACCCTTCACTGTGTATGTCCAAGCTTTACTTCATATGCTAAAATGCATCACGTCACACTTCAGGAGTAAATTCTATCTGCCTGTGCTCTGCCTAATTTACTAGCAAATCAATGTCATTCTGTGGCCTAAACCATCTTCTTCACTATCAATAACAATACCAATTTTCATATCATTTGCAAGCTTACTAATCATACTTCCTACATTCACATCTGAATTGTTAATGTAGATAACGGCAAAAGTTCCCAACACCGATCCCTGTGGTACATCACTGGTCATAGACTTCCAATCACAAAAGCAATCCTCCACCACCTCCCTCTATCTCCTATACCAAGCCAATTTTGGATCCAATATGCCAGGGCTCTCATCTTTTGGACCAGTCTAGCCTGTAGTCCAGGTAAACCACATCAACCACACTGTCGTCATTGATATATTTAGCTATCTCTTCCAAAAGCAGAATTAGTCAGACAGCATCTCCCATCAACAAATCCATTCTGACTATCCCTCATCAATCTTTGCCTTTTCCAAGTGTCAATAATTCATCCATCTGTATACAACTATAGAAAACACAGACCTTGAAGTCCACTTGAATTCCTCAAGAACTAACTCTGCCTCTGCTGACAACAGTTACCACCAATTGAAGTAATGAATTATAGCTGACCGTCTAATTAACTATTAAATGTTGACTGTTAATGAGTAGGCAGCTTGTTTATGATGGACTAATATTGGAAAAGAAAAGTTAAAATTCAATTAGTCAGCATAGACTTATTGGGCCGAAGGGCCTGTATCCCTGCTGTATTGCTCTATAAATGCAATGCGACTACATAGAGCACTCAGATGAAGAACTTTTGATTTTGTTTTACCATTTTTCTCACTTTGACCCAATTTTCTGCTCCACTATTATTATTTGTTCTGCCCCTGCCTTATCACCCATAAACTTGAAAGGGCTCATTTGAGACCAATTGCCTAAACCTGACATACACTTCCTTCTTTTACCTGGTCAAACTTTCAATTTTATTTGTTAACCGAGATTCCCTAATCTTACCATCTTTGCTTCTTACCCTTGCAGGGACCTGCTGATTCTGAACTCTCACTATCTCGCCTTTAAATGCTCCCCACTTAGTGGATGTTGATTTTCCCTCTAGCAGCTGCTCCCAATCCACTTTCACCCAGTCTGTTTTATACTATTGAAATCAGCCCTTCCCCCAATTTAAGACCCAACTGTAGGACCAACCTTATCTTTTTCCATGACTATCTTGAAACTTA
>JAUZTB010000011.1:154061-164259 GCA_034780895.1 Rhynchobatus australiae
AAGCAAATTTTAATGGCATACTAATTTACTAGTGTGCTGCAGAGAAGGAAATCTGCCATCTTTACCCAGTCTGACATAAGTGTGACTTCAGATGTGATTGGCTGTTACACGCCTCCTCAGTTCAGGTCCAATTGGGGACAACTTATAAATGCAGTCATTGTTAATGATGTCTTTGAAAACTGTGTATATGTGGATTGTAATTCCATGGAATAAATATTTAAATATATTATGGATTATGAAATAAACTTATTACATTTTTGAAAAATGTGGGTTTTTTTGCCTTTATCTGAGAAGTATGCTGCAATCCTTATTTTGAAATCCCCAGTTTTTTTTTAAATGGTAATTAATAATTTTGCTTTTTCCTTATTTTACCGGCTGATAACATTGATTGGTTGTTCAGAAAGTTTGATTACATCACAGATGCGGGATCCCAAAGATTCACTTGAACTCACACCTTATAAAATATTGAGAAAAGGGAGGTTGTCATCATAAAGATGATTGTATCTTTGTGGAGAATGTTCTTTGACACTAGCAGTGAATATCATCCATTGAATGTAAAATTTGGGTCAAAATATCCTTTATTAACATGTAACAAAGTGATTCCAGTCTTTTAATCTTTTCTTCTGAAAAGCTTTTCAATTTACATTTTTGCCTGAATTCAGCGATGAAGTAAAAGTTCCTGGAGAACACACCAAGGATGAGACAAGAGTGACTAATGACATCAAGGAAATTCAAATCTACTGCTCAGCCTTGATTTGATCAATTGGTTCAAGAGACTGCATTGTCACTAAAAATGGATACAAGCACTATTGCCGTGTGCAGACAGCAATTTTTGCTTCATATGTATTTTCTTATGACACAGAAAGAGGCAATTGAGCCCATCTAGTCTATGCCAGCTCTCAAAGTAATCTTATTATTCCCATTCCTCCACCTATTTCTTTGCAGCCCACACTCTCTCCTGCCACCCTCATCTGCCTCCCATCCACCGACTCCTTACAGTGGCCAATTAACCTGCTAATCAGCAAACTTTTGGGATATGGGAGGAAACCAGAACACCTTGGAAAACCCACGCAGGTGCAGGGAGAACGTGTGAACTCGGAGAGACAGTACCAGAGGTCAGGATTGAACCTGGGTCACTGGAGCTGTGAGACAGCAGTTTCCATTATAAGATAAGATAAGATATGTTTATTAGTCACATGTACATCGAAACACACAGTGAAATACATATTTTGTGTAGAGTGTTCTGGGGGCAGCCCGCAAGTGTTGCCACTCTTCCGGCGCCAATATAGCATGCCCACAACTTTCTAACCCGTACGTCTTCAGAACGTGGGAGGAAACTGGAGCACCCGGAGGAAACCCACGCAGTGTCTAAGATATGAGGGCACAGATCTGATGTCCCTTTAAAACCGAGATGAGGAAGAATTCCTTCATCCAGGGGCTGATGAATCTGTGGAATTCATGTGGATGCCAAGTCATTGGGTGTATTTAAAGCAGAGATTGATAATTCCTTGATTGGTATGAAGGTTAAGGGTTATGGGGGAAGGTAAGAGAATGGGGTTTAAAAAAAAGTCATAATTGAATTGTGGAGCAGACTCGATGGGCCGAATGGCTGAATTCTGCTCCTATATCTTATGGTCTTACCCACTGCTCCAATGTGCCACCATAATAAGCAATACTTCTCATGTTTCTCAGATTACTTTACTTGGTTCTTTCCACAGGATTGAGCAAGAATCTAAGCTAATGTTGCAAAGCAGTGTTGAGGGAATGCTGTGCTGTCAGGTGTGGTGATTTTTTTGGTTCAATTGTTAAATTGAAGCACTTTCTGGCACCTCAGGTGATGTAAAGGTTCTAAGCAGAGGAGTTATGCATGGGCTAATATGTACCCCTCAACCAGTTCCTGAAACAAATTATCTCCTCATTGTCAACTAAATGGCTATCACATTTCCTACATTATATCAAGGCAACACATCAGAATACTTTGAGATATTGTTTACCTTGGTTCATTAAATGTTTGGAGCCATTCATCAATGGGAGATGAATGCCAGCTCTCAGATTAGCAGTGATTAATGAGCAAAACTACCAAAAACGTCCATCATGTCCCATGTGCCTCGTTAATTTGGGAGGGATATCAGATAATTCGTGCTTGTCATCACCATCCACCCTCGGCTCCCAACCCTCCAATTAGTAAGCCATGCTGAGTTTCACTTTACAGGACTTAGAGCGGGAGGTCTCAGGGCTTGCTTGTGAGTTCCACTTTACAGGATTTTAAGAGGCAAGTTTGCTAATTGTTAGTTAATTTTAAGTGGATTGGCTAATTAGCTAAGTACTAGCAGCCAATAAAAAGAAGGCAGGGTCAAGCAGGGGGACTCATTTTGGAGTGGCCATTATGAGAATAGGCCAGTGGAAGAGCAGTGGCTTTGATTCAAGAGGCCCAGGTGTTAGGAGTGAGAGTGGTTATTTAAAAGGGGTTCAGTGAGGAGGTAGAGGTAATGTTTTATATTGCTGTTTATCCTTAGTACTTAACTTGGGGTAGGTAGGATGGCAGTGGAATGCTCCTACTGCAAGATGTGGGGAAACCAGGGAACCTCATGGTTTCCCTGATGACTACATCTGTGGGAAGTGCTGTTTGATGGTCTGGGTCAAGGAACTGGAGCTGGATTTAGAATGTACTCAGGATCATCTGGGAAGCTGAGAGCTTTTATAGATGAGACTTTTACTGGGGTGGTCGTACCTGAAGTACAAGCTTCAGATAGATGGGTGTCAACCAAGAAAATTAAGGGGAGCAAACAGTCAGTGTGGGGGTTCCCTTGTGGCCATTCCCTTCACCAACAGGTATACCTCTTTGGATACTCTTGAAGGGGATGTTCTTTTTGGGGCTAGCAGCAGTAATCAGGTCTCTGGCACTGGTTCTCTCTGAAGCATGGTGAGAAAGGGCACTGTCAGACAGGGTGATAGTAATAGGAGACTCATTAGTGAGGGGGACAGAGGAGATTCTGTGGCTGAAGAAGAGATGCCAGGATGGTGTGTTGCCTCAAGGGTGTCTTTGAGTGGCTGCAGAAAATTCTTGGAGAAGGGTAAACAGCTAGAGGTAGTTTGTACCAACCTTTACGATGACATGGTTAGAGCAAGGGATGAGATCCTGCAGAATGAGTATTGGGAGTTGGGTAAGAAGAGGACCTTGAGGGTAGTGATCTCTTGATTATCCCCAGTGCCACATATTAATGAGGTCAGAAATAGAAAGATAGGTCAGATGAATTTGAGGCTGAGGAGCTGGTGCAGGGGGTAGGGATTCAGGTTCTTGAACCATTGGGATCTCTTCTGGGGTAGAGGTGACCTGCACAAGAGGGACGGGTTGCACTTGAACCAGAGAGGGACTGATATCCTTGCACAGAAATTTGCTAATGCTACATGGGAAGGTTCAAACTAGATTGATGGGGGGGGGGGGGTGGGACTCTGAGCTGGAACAAGTCATGGAATAAAGCAATAGCCAGTGAGAGCAAGTTTAGTAATTAAGATAGCCAGGGCCACAATAAAGACAGAGGAAGGAATACTCAGTTAAGCCTCATGCATTGAAATAAATGTAGTTTAACAGGTAAGGTGGATGAACTCAGCATGGATTGGCTCTGAGGACTGGGATGTTATAGCCATAACAGAAACATGGCTGAGAGAAGGGCAGGATTGGCAGCTCAGTATTCAAGATACAGACACTTTAGGTGTGACAGAGGCACAGGTAAGTGTGGAGTGGGTGTTGCCTCTTTGATATGGGAGGAAATGGCAGAGCAGTGCTTAGAGATGATATTCTTGGGGAATCAACCCGTGAGGCCTCATGGGTAGAAGTCAGAATCAAGAAGGGGAGAGTCACTCTAGTGGGGCTATATTAGAGACCCCAATAATAAGTGGGAATTTGAGGAGCAGCAATGCAGAGGAATTGCTTGTAGTTGTGAGAATAAGAGTTGTATTAGTGGGACCTTTTAATATCCCTGGTATTGACTGGACTACCCAGAGCGTTAAGGGCCTGGATGGGGTGGACTTTGTGAAATGTGTCCAGAAAAGTTTCCTGAGTCAATATATAGAGGGACCTACTCAGACGGGTGCAATACTGGACTTTTAGGGAAAGAGGTAGGGCAGGTAACTGAAGCGGCAGTCAGGGAACACTTTGACTCCAGTGACTATAATTCTAATAGTTTTAGGATAATGATGAAAAAGGATAAGACATGTCCACAGGTTATGGTCCTAAACTGAAGCAGGGTTAATTTTGGTGGAATTAGGCAGGATCTAGAAGCAGTCAATTGGGTGACCCTGTGGCAATGGGTGAACAAATGGCAAGTGGGAGGCTTTTAAGAGTGTGATTATCAAGAGTCCAAGAGCAGCATGTTCCTGTCAGGATGCAGGGTAAACCTGGCAAGTTTAGGGAACCTTGGCTGACAAGAGATATTGAGGCTCTGGTCAAGAAAAAGAAGGAAGCATTCACTGGGTTTAGGAGGCCAGGGATGAGAGAATCCTTTGAATAAGTAGAAAAAGATTATGACTACTCTTAAGAGGGAAGTCAGGAAGGCAAATAGAGTGCATGAGATCGATCTGGCAGGTAAGGTTAAGGAAAATCCCAAGAGGTTTTACAGCTATATTAAGAGATAAAGGGTGGCCAGGAAGAGAGCAGGGCTGTCTATATCTCAAGCTGCAGGAGATGGGTGGGATTTTTAATGAATATTTCTCCGCTGTGTTTACCGAGGAGAAAATCATGGTTGCTCAAGAGATAGGGGAGATAAGTGGGGATGTTTTGGAGAACATTCATATTACCGGGGAGGAGGTATTTGAAGCCTTACAGGGCATGAAAGTAGATAAATCCTTGGGGCCTGAACGAGTCTATCCTAGGACTTGGTGGGAGGTTAGAGAAGAAACTGCGGAGGCCCTGATGGAGATATTTACTTCATCGTTAGACACTGTTCGGTGAAGTTCCCGAAGACTGGAAAGTGGCTAATTTTATTCCATTGTTTAAGAAAGGTAGTAAGGAAAAGCCAGGGAACTACAGGCCAGTCAGCCTGACATCAGTGGTGGGGAAGTTACTGGAGGGAATTCTGAAGAACAGGATCTCCCAGCATTTTGATAAACAGAGTCTGATTCAAAAGAGTCAGCATGGCTTTGTGTGTGGTAAGTTGTCCTTGACAAACCTTTTATAGTTTTTTGAAGAGGTAACCAAAAATGTAGGCGAGGGTAGGGTAGTGGATGTTGTGTATTTAGAATTTAGTAAGGCCTTCGAGAAGGTCCCACGTGGTAGGCTGGTCTGGAAGGTTAGGTCCCACAGAATCTAGGGAGAGCTAGTTAGGAGGATTCAAAATTGGCTCAGAGTTAGAAAGCCAAGAGGGTGGTGATTGAAGGTTGTTTCTCAGAATGGAGGCCAGTAACTAGTGGTGTGCCACAGGGGTTGGTGTAGGGACCCTTGTTATTCGTTATTTATATAGATGATTTGGATGTGAATGCACAAGGCTTAATCAGTAGTGAAGAAGGTTATCGTAGATTGCAGAGGTATCTTGATTAGTTAGGGAAGTGGGCAGAGGAGTGGCAAATGGATTTTAATACAGATAAATGTGAGGTGATGCAGTTTGGAAAGTCAAACCAGTGTAGGACTTGTACTATGAATGGTAGGGCATGCAATGGAACAGAGGACTTAGGAGTACAAGTGCATAGTTTGTTGAAAGCAGCATCACAAGTAGACAGGGTGTTGAAAAAGGCATTTAGCACACTGGCCTTCATCAGTCAGGACATTGAGTATACTGTAGGAGTTGGGACATTGTGTTGCAGTTTTATAAGTCATTGGTGAGGCCACACTTGGAGTACTGTGTACAGTTTTGGTCACCCTATTATAAGAAAGGCATACTTAAACTGGAAGGAGTACAGAAAAGACTTACAAAGATGTTGCCAGGCCTAGAGGGCCTGAGTTATAGGGAGAGGTTGGACAGGCTAGCTCTTTATTCCTTGTAATGAAGGAGAATGAGGGGTGACCTTATGGAGGTTTATAAAATCATAAGGGCATATACAAGGTGGATGGTAGCACTTTTCCCCAGGGTGGGAGAGTCCAAAGCTAGTGGGTAAAGGTTTTGGTGAGAGGGGAAAGATTTAAAAGGGACCTGAGGGGAAATGTTTTCATGCAGAGGGTGGTGAGTGTGTGGAACGAGCTGCCAGAGGAAGTGGTTGAGGCAGGTGCAATAGTATCATTTAAGAAGCACTCGGATAGGTACACGGAGGGGCGGAGCTTGGAGGGATATGGGCAGAACACAGGAAATTGAGACTAGCTGGGTCGTTGACATGGACTGGTTGGGCCAAAGGGCCTGTATCTGTGCTGTATTGCTCTATGACTCCATGACTATGGTGAAGATCATGGATGCTAAGTAATTTAGGCAAATGAGTTGTGATGATTTGGACCATATATGAATTACCAAGGAGGAGGTACAGGCTGCCTTAAATCACATTAAGGTGGATAAAACCCCAGGGCCTGACCAAGTGGGAGGCTAGGGAGGGAATTGGAGGGGCCCTTGCAGAGATATTTGCTTCATCTTTAGCCACAGGTGAAGTTCCGGAAGACTGAAGGGTGGTTGGTGAGTTACTGGAGGGGATTCTGAGGGACAGGATCTCCCAGCATTTGGATGGACAATGTCTGATTGGAGATAATCAGCAGGGATTTGTGCGTGGGAAATTGTGTTTGAAAAATCTGAGTGTTTTTCAAAGGGTTAACCAAGAGGATAGATGAAGGTAGAGCAGTGGATGTTGTCTTATGGACTTTAGCAAGGCATTTGACAAGGCCCTGCATGGTAGGCTCATCTGAAAGATAAAATCGCAGAAGGTGGGAACCAAGGGGTGGTAGCTGATTGGATTCATAATTGGCTCAGGGCTAGGAAGCAGAGGGTGATGATGGAAGGTTGATTCTCACACTGGAGACTTATGACTAGTGGTGTGCCACAGGGATTGGTGCTGGGATCTTTATTGTCCATTATTAATATAAATAATTGGATGAGAATGTACAGGGCATGGTTAGTAAGTTTGTAGATGATACTAAAATAGGTGGTGGTGCTGACAGTGAAGAATGTTATCAAAAATAACAAGGGGATCTTGATCAGCCAGAGCTGAGGACTGACAAATGGCTTTCGATCCAAATAGGTGTGAGGTGTTGCTCTTTGGAAAATCAAACAAGGGTACAACTCATACAGTGAATGGTAGGCCCCTGGGGAGTGTTGTGGGACAAAGGGACTTAAGAATACAGGTACATGGTTCCTTGAAAGTGGCATCACAGGTGGACAGGGGTGCTGAAGAAGGTTTTTGGCACGCTGACCTTCATCAGTAAAGGAGTTGGGATGTTACGTTGCAGATGTGCAAAACGTTAGTGAGGCTGCACCAGAGGTTTAAGGGGAGAGAGATTTAATGGGAACCTGAATGGAAATGTCTTCGTGCAGAGGGTGGTGCATATATGGAACAAGCTGCCAGAGAAATAGTTGAAAAAGGTTCAGTAGTGACATTTAAGACATTTAGATATGAGCTGAACGCAGGCAAATGGGACTAGCTTAGGTGGGCACCTTGGTCAGCATGGACAAGTTGGGCCGAAGGGCCTATTGTCGTGCTGTATGACTCTATAATACTCCTTTGCTAGTTGGTCTATCTACACTCTGCATTAAAAAGACGGATGGAAGGTTTGGTGATGGAGTCGACATGAATGGATTGATGGGAGTATTCTTTGAAGAAGAGTTTATTATAGGAATCTCAGGGCATTGGCAGGTGGGATTAATGGGAGATGAGACAGGAATGTTGGGAGAGGTAATGAAGTGGTATCAGTGGCAAGAGTTTGAGGTATGATTAATGTGAAAGTTCAGAGTTCAGGTATTTGTGATGGGATGATGTCAGAGTTCAGGCACTGGCAATGGGGTTGATTGTTTCAGAATACTATTTTAGTGAATGTTTTGTGTCTGCCTACGTTTATATTAAAGAACATCTTGAAATTGTCTTTGCAAGTTGACTTTAAACCTGGAACATGGAAATCTATGACAGTGTCCTCACTGTTGTGTCAGCATGTTGCAGACATCCCATAATTTCACAGTATGAGATAATTGATAGAATTACCCATCCCCCGAACCACTGCTCCAACTCTCCTGCTCAACATGAGGCCTTTTAGGTCTCGGAGGGGCTGGGGGTGGGGAGGTAGGGAGGGGGTGACCGTGTGCAATATTGGTAAATGCAAACACATCAACCATTCCATAGAAACACTAATTGCTCCGTCTGATTATAGGACTGTATAAAATTTCCTCTCTGGCAAGAATTACTCTCTCCTAACTAGAAACAGATGGCCCACCGTTTGAAAGTGACTCCAACACTCAGATATGCAGCCTGCTAAAACCCGCTTGAAATTCCCATCTGGACCTCATTGTTCACAGTCTGAATGGGCCCAGATCTCGTGTTGGAATGCCACAACCGCAGTCGTCAGGGAAGTGCCAGGCCCAGTTCTCAGAATGGCAGAGATCGCTCATCTTGTCTCACAGTTTACATTCAGGAAGGTTTAAATAAATTTGGGAGGCCAGCGATTGGGGTGAGTGGGCACCAGCATCCAGCAGCAGGATAAAGGTGTACAGAGGAGAGGCAGAGCAGATAGCACAGCAAGAGGAAGCAATGCAGTCTTGGGGAGAGCAGACTAAGTGATTCTACAAAGACAAAGTGCTTGTGTGTGAATGCACAGGGTGCAGTGAAAGGGATAGAAAGTTAAATTCTTTATCCTCTGGAGAGGGTATCAAAGAACGTGGGCATAGGTTTATGGTGAGAGGCAGGAGTTTTAAAGCAGATTTTTGGAGGAAAGATGATTATTGCTGCTATCTGTAACTGACTGCCAGAGGAGGTGGTGGAATTAGGTGCAATTACTGTGTTTAAGAGACATTTAAATAGACACTTAAATAGACAAAACACTAAAGGATATGGTTCTAATGCAGGCAAATGGGATTGGTGCAGATGGAAAACATGGTCAGCAGGGATGTAGGGGGCTGAAGGGCCCATTTCTGTGCTGTACAGTCCTGTGATTCTGTGAATTAGCAAACAAAGTAGCCACATGGGATAAACTGGAGTGGTGATAACTCAAACATGGCTCAATAAAGACAGGATTAGGCATGCAATATTTCTGGCTAAAAGGGCCAAGAAATACCTTGAGCAAACAATGCTGGGCAGTTAAACACGGCTTAAACCAGAGAGAAGCAAAACTGTCCCATTCTTGGGCCTCAGGGCCTTGCGGGAAATTCCAGCCTGACCCTCCGGGATTTTCTTTCTAACTAGAAACTTTCTCTCTGGTGAAAATCTCCCCCAAATGATGTTAACAATAATGCAATGCCTAATATTTGTCTCTGGCATGATTTCTAACCTCACTGGTTAGAAAAATTACATTTCTTGTTTACTCACTGAAAAAGCAACATTTACAAACTCTTTCTCCTGAAGCCATGCTATTTAAAGGCTCAACATTCAAAGTCTATTCTTTGCCCTCACTGAAATGTGTGACCAATGATCTCAGATGTAACCTCACACGTGTACCTTAATTGTATTGGGCATATGAGTCAGAGTCAGGGTCAGGGTCACAGTGAGGGTCAGCCACAGTGTCAGGGTCACGGTCACTCTCAGCTTCTCTCAGGATCATTCAAGTTGATGCTGATGGTCTGCCACACTGAGTCACAGAGTTATACACAGAAACAGGCCCTACAGCCCAACTGGTCCAAGCCGACCAAGATGCCCATCCAAGCCAGTCCCATTTGCCAACATTTGGCCCATAACCTTCTAAACCTTTCCTATCCATGTACCTGTCCAAAAGTCTTTTAAAAATTGTGATTGTACCTGCCTCAGCCACTTCCTTTGGCCATGCACCTCAGGGTCTGGCAATCTGGTGCATTAGGGAGGTCACTGAAACTCCCTGCTCCAGTACAGGAGACTTCATCAACCTTTCCTTCAGTTCACAGGAGCAGGATGTCCTCAGAATACACTCATAGAACATTACAGCACAGTACAGGCCCTTTGGTCCATGAGACTCTTAGATAGACGCATGGATGATAGAGAAATGGGGGGCTATGTGGGTGAGAAGGGTTAGATAGATCTTAGAACAGGATAAAATGTCGGCACAACATTGTGGGCCGAAGGGCCTGTGCTGTGATGTAATGTTCTATATTCTAAGTAATCCAAGTGATCA
>JAUZTB010000011.1:4307894-4319570 GCA_034780895.1 Rhynchobatus australiae
AGCATGGAATCCATGTGCTGGACAACAAGGCATTAAAGGAGCCAAATTGAGGGCCAGAACTCAGAACCATGACAGAATTTTGTTCCATTAATCACAGCTCTGTGGAATTGTCCATGCAGGCTTGCACTGAAGTGCACATTATACTTTCCTGGCACTACATGAAGTCCTGTGAGAGGTTAGAGATGGAGTTGCCCATGCTCCTTGACATTGTTGCGATTAGAATCTTCCATGAACCATCTCAATTGAGAAGTTTACTTATTTTGCATTGAAAGAAATTTCTTGATGTTTTTAAGAATGGTAACCTGATGCAATTTTATTGATATAACTGAAAATTTTTATCTCAAAATATCAGCATTTTATTAAGAGTGTCCTGTCCATCATCTCTAAGTAATCTGATTTCATATATTTGAAAATGACTTCAAATCTAGACACAGAGTCAGTTACAGATTTCCTTGGTATACATTAATCTATTCCTCAGTAAATTATTATGTTTTTAATAACGAGAAGTCATTAAAAGCTTCCTATTATTACTTTGCACACAAAAAAAAGTAGGTTTGAAGATTCTAATTTGGCAATCAAAAGATTCAAGATTCAAGATTCAAGATTTCTTTATTTGTCATTGTACTGTTGCAGGACAACAACACAACAAAATTACAAAGGCACTCCCTTGCCTAACAAAAACCAGAACAGCAAATTGATAAAAGCAATTATATGACTTATAAAATAAAACAAACATACTTACACAAATATAAAGTATATAAAAAAAATAAGAGGCAGTGTGCAAATGAACCATTATTAT
Organism: Rhynchobatus australiae; assembly: GCA_034780895.1. Lineage (NCBI taxonomy): Eukaryota > Metazoa > Chordata > Chondrichthyes > Rhinopristiformes > Rhynchobatidae > Rhynchobatus > Rhynchobatus australiae. The sequence goes on from JAUZTB010000011.1 coordinate 4,308,694, forward strand.
AATAGTAATGATAATCAGCAGCATATCAATATCAATATAGCAGCATAAATCATTAAATAACACCATCGTGAGTCCAGTCAGTGAAGGGAGGAAGACATGGTATATATGTGTGTGTGTGTATATATGTATGTATGGGGGGGGGTGCCAATCCATTTAACAGCTTTGAGGGAAAAAAAACATTTCAGTCTTGTGGTGTGTGCATGTATTGTCCTGTATTGCCTGCCAGAGGGGAGTAGTTTAAAGAGGTGGCGAGCTGGTGCATGACTATGATGCCCATTCTTATAATTTGAATTTAGAATCAATGCAAGTATACAACACAGGAGGCCTTTCAGCTTGTTGTATTTCATCTAGTTGAAGGAGATACCCTGCCTAATCCCATTTTACTGTACTTGTTTGTAGGTCACAGCTCTCCACTGCACCTTTGACATTCTATTTAAATGCACTGAGTTTCTGCTTCTACCACTCTTCCAGTTTCTTTCCCTTGCTAATTGCTTAAATTTCGAGTTTCTAATGAAAGAGTTTCCACTGTCCTTTCAAATAGTGTTCCAATCATAATAACTGGCTCTGCAGAATATATTCTTAGTATTCTCACAAGAATGTGCAAAATAGGTCCAAGTGTAGGCAATTCAGCCCCTGAAACCTGCTCTGCTGTTCAACAAGTTCATGACTGTTCGATATCAATTTCCTACCCTTGCTCCATATTCCCTTGATTTCTTTCAGAACAAACCAATAGATTTATATGTATTAATGAATTCTGAGCCTTTGTCATGGAGAATTTCAAATATTCACCATTCTGAATGAAGAAATTGCTTGTTAACTAGTTCCTTATCTTGACACTGTGACCACTAGTTCTAGATTCCTTGGCTAGGGTAATGCCCCTTTATCTACCCTGTCGAGCCATCTGATTATTTTTATGTCTTAATGTGGTCATCTCTCACTCTTCTAAACTCTTGAAAACAGCCCTAGGGGAGGGGTGAATGGGATGGGAGGGAAGGGAGAATCATGGCTTGGGGAGAGAAATGAGCCCTGGCATACTTTATCTCTTCATATTAGTGTCCTGCCATTCCAGGAACCTGTCACTAACATTTTGTTCACTGGTTGCAATCTCTAACAGCACAGTAACAGGCCATTTGATCCAGACAGTACAAGCAGATCTATAAGTTCCATACAAGCCTTAATCAAATCCTATTAGCTTAACTTTAAGAGAGAGATCTTAATCTCCCTTTTATCTAATGTCCCCTGAAATACTTTATGGCTGGACTGTATTCTGCTTTACTGAACAGTATTTTGGAGAGAGGGCTCCAGACTTGTGTGTGTTCATGACGAAATGCTTCCAAACATCCCTATTGAAGTTTACCTCTGATATTATAGCAGGCCCCTTACCTGTGGGCTCCTAGTCAGATGAAGTCATTACTCTTGCCTTGCATCTAAGACAGTTATTTCACTGAAAAATGCTACAATAAGCAGATCATGTGAGCAACTACCTAGGAGAACTATTCAATTTCTTTGCACTTTCTGTGTCTGTAGCCTTGTGTTATGCAGCTCAAGCATTCATTCAGATACCCTTTTCAGGCAATGAGTTCCAGACTCTAAGTGTGAAAGAAACATTAAACTTCTTGTCCTACTTGTTCCTCTGAAATCTGTATCCTATTTATTGATTCCACTCCAGCCCCCCAACCCCCATTAAGAGAAATAGGTCGATCCTCTTCAGCCAATCGTAATTCTTATGGGCTTTGGTTAAATCTTTCCTCTGCCTCATTTCCAAGGAAAACTATCCCAGCTTTGCCAATCTCTGCTCATGGCGAAACATCAGCCCTGGTTAGTGTCCTTGTTGAGGTCTGTATCTTCTAATGCTCACATCTTTCTCAGTGGTGACCAGAATTGCATCATCCCACCTTGTGTTTTATACAGTTTTAGTAGGAGCTTCGACTCTGCATCAAGCACTGAAGGAAAATATTTTGTATACCATTTTAACCAACGTGCCTTCAAGGATCTAGGCATATGGACTAAGTTCTTCTGTTCCTTGGCACTTATTAATCCACCACTTAGTGTGTAGTCACCTTGCAAATCTTCTAATTCTCACTTCATGTTTGCTGCCTTTCTGCCTGTGATCAATCCAGTGATATAAACTTCTGCTGTAGGTATTTTATCAAAACTGTTAATGGATATGGGTATCGCTGTCAAAAATGTCTTTTCTGTGTTTAGAGCAAGCCCAGCTTCTCGAACCAGTCTGTACAATTGAAGTCCCATTCAAGTAAGTTTCCTTGGCTCCTTTTCCCTTTGACATCCTGTGGACAATGTCCAGAGTTGAATATATTACTGGCTGGGGCTTGACCTGGCATTTCATAAAGATTTGGCAAAGTTTTCTTTTGAACTCTTCCATTAATAAAGCCAAGATGTCATATGTTTCTACTTCTCTCTACTTAAGGATTTATTCATTTAATCCCCTTGGACCCTGCTCTTTTGGATCCCTTAAGAATTATGTTATTGGCTTTCTTTGTATATTCCCCTAAACTAGATTATTGCTTTTTTTAACGGTTTAATATTGTTTATAACACGTAAAAGCTTAAGATATTATCAGGAGTTGCTACTTGGGCACATTCAGTCTTGTATCTGGATAATAAATAACAGATTGCATGCCTGCAAAGCTTCATAATGAGTAATTTCATGTACAGGATTCCAAGAAATTGCTTCAACTTTGCTAACAGAATAATATCTAAGTGTTCTAGACAACAAACTGTTCACTTTGCTATTGCAGTTACCAGTGGTTTGATGTGGGTGTCATGCCAGGAACTGACTGCTCGTGTGAATGGGCTGGTTTTATGAAAGAGCAGATGCTACTGCATGGACTTTGTTGGCACCTTATTCATGTAGTTGTACTTCATTAATTGTCAACTGCTTTTTGGTGTTTATTGCCATCTGAGCACTGAGCTCTTTTTGGATTCTCAAGATTCACCCCAGACATTCTCTCGTCTCCCCCCTCCCACTGGGCAGAAGATACAAAAGCCTGAAAGCACGTACCACCAGGTTCAAAGACAGTTTCTATTCTCCTGTTATAAGACTGGCTGTTATAATGGTCCCCTCATTCACTATCCACCTCATTGGTCTTGCACCTTATCTGCCTGCATTGCATTTTGTCTAACTGTAGCACTTTATTCTGCATTCTGTTATTGTTTTCCCTTGTACTATGTACTGATGTGATGAAACGATCTGTATGGATGGCATGCAAAACAAAGCTTTTCACTGTACTGCAGTACATGTGACAATAATAAACCAATTTGCTAATGCTTTTCACCACAAAGAATGAGAATTTCAGCTTATAGTTGATATTTATGCATGGGATGGTAGGTTAATTCTTAACTTGATAACTGTATTGTTTGGAAATATTTCTCTACATTTATCTGATTTTCTTGGTCATCTGCCCACATTTCTTTATGGTCATAAGAGTTGAGTGTCATGTCGATTTACTTTAATGAAATTGCAACATCTTATTAAGTTAGGCAATTAAATGATAAAGCCCCTTTTTGGATTTCATTGGCCATTTATCTGTGCATTCTGTGGCTTTGTTACTTTGTTACTGCCTAGAATGATTCTGAATGAATGCGGTGAGGTAAAATTTTTATGTAATTGTGAAAATTGAAAGTGGCAAAATGTGTTGAAGATGCCACTTAGGTTGGGAACACAAAGAATTCTGCTTTTGTAAGGCTTGTGGCAAGGCACTAAACACTACATTGATTTTTATGCTAAAAAATGAAGATCTTGGTCTGGATTATTACTACACTGTGACCATGTGAGTTGCATGTTTGATTTGAAGGATGTTTCTACAGTAGCTAATTTTATTTGCTCTGGGAATAAACTGAAGGGAGGTATGATGCTTATTGTTTACATTGAAGAAGTAAACAAACTATTTGGTGGAATGTGAGTAGAAGACAAGGTTCTTACTAATCTATTATAATTTTTAATTGTGTGTGGGAGAAAGGGAAAGTCACAGACATGGGGATCAGTTGGCATCTATCAGAAAGACCGAGATCAGTATGTTGGCAGATAGAGTGGAGGATGTAAAAAGATTTAACGTCACTTTTATGTTCGATTTGTTCCAGTAGCTGTTGAGGAAGGAAGTTGCATACTACCTATAGAAGGGAACCAGCAGTTTGTGTGGATGTGAAGGCCGGCCTTGACTGTGAAGGCCGGCCTTGACTGTGAAGGCCGGCCTTGACTGTGAAGGCCGGCCTTGACTGTGAAGGCCGGCCGATTTTTTTTTTGTTAATCCAGAGCAAGAAAATTTCAAGAGACTGGAGCACCAAGGAACTTTCCAGCTAGACACACGACAATTTCTTTCCTTTTAGCAAAGCTAGATGGGTGTTAGCATTCTGGCACACTGAAGTAATGCGTGAATGTTGCTTTTAAAGTGGAAATTGTGGGGGAACTTAACAGTTGGCCGTAGGTAAAGCTTCAACTGAATATTTCATTATTGGAATATATTTATAAAATCCTCGTGATTTAAGAGCAGTTGTGTTCTTGTTTTCTTCACTAGTTTGTTGGGGAATTAGAACAGATCAGTAGATGGGGAAAGTAGCAATTGTAGAACAAAAACCAAAAACAATGGTGATCTGGTGAGGCCATTCAATTTGTACTGCATTTACTTGAGAATAGTCCATTACTGCACTCTGTTATTGCACTCACTGTTAATCTTGGACGCAGGGTGCTAATTTGCCATTATCACATGCCTCAGTTATGAATATATTTCCCCCATAAACTGCTTCATCCGTGTTAAAGATGTTGGGAACTTCATTGTTACTATACTTAAAACTGTACTTAAAATGATAGTAGTTTTAGTGCACGCAATTATCATTCCCCTCTGCATCATAAACAGATCCACAGAAATGTGAGTAGAATCATAAATTACACAATGATTTGCAGAAAACCTTGCTATTGAGTTATCAGGTTCCCTTTGCCACCACAGCCTCCAGATTTTGATAACTGCCAGCATGGTTGATTCCTAACTGCTTCTGCAATTGGACGGACAATAAGTGCAATCATTGCTAATGGTCCACATTCTTTGAAGAATGAAAAGGCTGAGGGGCTTTCCGGAGACTTCAGTTAGTTTGGCACTTTAAGCAACCGAGTCATGCAGCCACACCATGTTCTCTTTCACTCATGAAGGCAGGAGATTCTGTATTGCAGTGTAATTGAAAATACTTTTCCTAAACCTTCTATTAAACAATGGGGACATTGTATCACCATTTGGAGTAATTTGGATTGCATTGTGGATGCCTGGTTTCAAAATGTTGTCAAACTGAATTTGCCTTGAACCTGTATTTACTTTAATATGCTTTGTTTTATGTAAATATTTTGTCCTTGTATTACTGATTTCAGTTTTTAATCCAGCCTTATGGCATGGTCAAGTGTTTTCATCATGATCTCTGTATGATATATAAAAATGTAGTCTTGAGAGTTTAATGGTGGATAACTAACGGATATTGAGTTAAGGTTTCATAATAGCATGTGTACTCATGAGTTCATAAACTGTGGAAACCCTAGTTGGTTGCACAGCAAGTGCCACATAAAGAGTATTGTTTGCCAAGCATAACAAGTTGCAGGCAGATCACGTTGACAAAATGGATTGCACAGTTAGAGTTACTACATCACAGATCCAATGACCTGGGTGTGATTCTGACTCTGCTGTCCATGTGGAGTTTGCATGTTCTCCCTGTGACTGTGTGGGCTTTCTCTGGTTTCTTCCCACATCCCAAAGGCATGCTGGTAGGTGAATCACTAAATCACCCCTAGTGTGTAGATAGGTTGTAAAAATCTGGAGGGAGTTGATGGGAATATAGGGAGAATGTGATTAGTGTAATTGGATGCATCACGCTTTGGGCTGATTCAGTAAATTGAGAGACTTGTTTCTGAGCTGTATTGACTGTGTGACTTGTAAGTACCTTCTGGAGTGAGGGAGAAATCATTAAGTTGTTACCTTTCAGTAAACAGAGTAGCTTATCTGGTCTGAGTCAACACTGCAGATACTATTGGAGATTGCCAGCTGAAGCAAGTTCCTCTTGATTATGAGCAAAAGAAACTCCAATAATGAAGAGGTAAATTGGAGCAGGTGGCTTGTTTCCACCGGTATTGTAAGGAGGATTGTTTGCTTTAATTTGTAAATCAAATCTTAAATTTCTATGTTTCAAAGAAATTACAATCTCCTGGTCTGCATGATAAATTTTCAATCTCACGCCATGAGGATGGAACCATCCCTCCAGGTAGGAATGCAGTAGTGCAGACCTTTGTCTTTTTGCGTTAATTGTATCAAATCACTCTACTCATACTCCCTTATCTGAAAGCACCAGTAAACTTTTGAATTTAAGTTTTAGCTTGGAAAACTTCTCATTCCTGCAGCTTCTCCCAGTTAGGGGAAACTGTGGAAAAGCCATAGGAATAGGTGAACTGGAGCCAGATCTTCAACCTATATTGGTATCAAGGATGGCACTGCCTCAGGAGGTTTCCAGTAAAAGGCATATGCTGATTGAAAGGGATTACTGACATGTGACAAAAAAATTGCTACTTTTCTCCTGTCTTCCCTCATTCCTGAGACCCCCCCCTGCCCCATCCTCATGACCTGCCCATCCCTTCCCCCGTCCTCATGACCTGCCTATCTATTCCCCACCCCCTTCCCTTTACTTCATGGTCCACTGCTGGATCTTATCTGGATTCTTCCTCCTTCAGCCCTTTGCCTCTTCTGCCTGTCACCTCACAGCTTCTTGCTTCTCCTCCTTCCCCCTCTCACCTGGACTTGCCTGTTACCTGAACTTGCCCATCACTTGCCTCCTCCAACCTTCTTATTCTGTCTTTCTTGCTTTCCAAACTTGATGAAGGGTCTTGACCTGAAATGTTGACTGTTTATTCCTTTCCATAGATGCTGCCTGACCTGATGAGTTCCTCTAGCATTTTGTGTGTGAAATCACTACTTCATTGCCTAATCAGTAGTATTGATAAATGTTGTGGGAATAATTACATAATTTTTAAAAGTAATTTTTAATCTAATTACACTGAGCCACACATTATTTTGCATTGTTAAAAGTCTATATATTTAAAATATGCTTGCTTTGATGGGGAAAATTGTGGTTCTTGTTAAGCAGACACTGTTAATGTTCAGATGATATTTGGAATGTTTGGGAACCATTTAAGATCCATAAATACAAAGTAGTCATGAACAAATTAGGGAATTCAAGGGAACCTTTAGATCTTGCTTTCACAGGCTAGATGCCATAAGGGGAAGCTAGATGGAGGACAACAGTAGAGGTTTAGATTGATGAGTGGGATTACACAAGGTTGAAAGGTTATTGTGTGGATCATAAATGCTGCATCATTTATGATGAATAGCCTATTTTTGTGCTATAATTCTATAACATTGTTAACATTTTAAACAAGGACTATATTTTTGGAATTGAATGAATTGTGCTTTTGTAACAGACACACTAATGTAGGCAATCTAGTTTGACTCTAGAATTTAAATTGTCTTGGAACACTAGAAAATAGCAGGGATAGGCCACTAGGCCTCAAGCTTGCCCCACCATTCAATATGATTATAGCTGGCCTCAACTCTTCTATGCTAGTTCCCCATAACCCTCAGGTCTGTGATCTTTCAGATATTGATCTAACCCCACCGTAAGCAATCTTATGATCTGGCCTCTATCCTTGGACCTTTTGGGTGGGAGGAGGGGGAGGTGCAAAGAATCTTAGAGATTCACTACCCTTGTTGCTGCTTGTGGTTAGTCATAAAATCTTTTCAATGATTTTGTTTACTTCTATTATAACTCTCCTTTGATCCAAATTTGTCTTTACATTGAATAGGGGTTAATTAATTTTCTGTGGTGCCAAAAAAAATCCATGTTCTGCAGTTATAAAATTAATAGGGTTAAGACAACGGATGTATTTATCAGCAGAATAACAGACAGTAATTTGTTCAGTGCAAGCTTGGGTATTGATTTGGTCAAAGACCACGCTTGCTAAATAATCAAAGTAAATATGCATATTTAGTATTTTTAAGGAAATGCCCCTTATTTCAAACTTGCTCACTTCCTGTTTTTGCTCTATTTTCCCTAATTTTCTTCCCCTACTTTTTCCACTTGATCTTTTCGGTCTTTCTCCAACTTTACAATTTTCATTCAATATTGGCTTTTATTTATTCCTTTATTTGTAACCGCAAAATGATTTCTACCTCGTGATAGCTTTTCATTTATGGGACTTTTTCTTTTGCTTTCTGTTTTAAAAAAAATTAAGTATTTGATGTATTTTGCTGCTGAATTTCCTTCCCATTACCTATTAACCATGCTTGTTGTTAAAACTAACTTGGATGTGGTTTTGTTCTCATTTGGTTGTAAATTGCTATTGTTCCCAAAAATCGATATTCTTGCCTTTTGATTTTGCTTTCAAAAATGCCAGGACAGGATCTTGGTCAGTTATTTTAAGTCACTTAAATTTGTTACCCAGAACTAGGTCAAATAACCATGCTGCTTTTAAAAGAAAGTCTAGAGTAGCAGCATTAGTGAGTGAGAAAATAGTTTCGAACTCCACTCAAAAAAAACTACTTCACTAAAAATTGCCCTGTCTATTTTTGGATAGACATTTAACTTACTTATTTTTTGTCACATGTTCCCAGTCATGTCTGAGTGTTATTTCTTGGATCAGCCAAGTATTTCTATTCACATTGCTTCTTTATTGTATTAATGCTGAGATACTGTCCAATATTGGCTTTGATTTCAGCAATGACTAATTGCCCAATTTAATTGACTAGTGTTATTTTTATTTCAAAGAATACCATGAGCATTGATATCAGCAAAACACATGTCTTGAATGACTGTCTGTGGTCTGATAAACAAGTTTGCTGACAACACAAATTTTAGTGGAGCTGTAGATAGGATGGTTGCTTAAGGATACAGAGAGTGTAGATCATCTGGAATGGTGGCAGGTGGAACTTAATCCAGACAACTGTGTTGTAATGCATTTTGGATCGTCTAATGGACAGATGTACAGTAAATGGTCGGGATCTTAGAATTAGAAGTATTTGGTATGTTCACCTTCATAGATGAAGATTCAAGTATAAGAGTTGGGACATGTTGCAGCTGTGTAAGACATTGGTTATTGTGTGTGGTTCCACTCACCACATTAGTAAGGATGTGGTAGTGCTAGAAAGAGTGCAAAAGAGATTCACCAGGATTTTACCTGGAATGAAGGGCTTACAAGGTGAGATCGAATAGGCTGGGATTGTTCTCCCTGGAGTGTGGGAGGCTGAGGGGTGACCTGAAGGGGCTTTATAAAATTGAGGGGCAGAGGTAAGGCAGATAGTTCGGTCTTTTTTGAAGGATGGGGAACCTACAATTAGAGGGCATAAGTTTAAGATGAGGGGGGAAATATTTAAGAGATCTGAGGGGTCTTTTCACACAGGATGGTGGATATATGGATGTAACGTGCAGAGGAGGTGGTAGAGGCAGGTACAATCAGTATTTAAAAAGCATTTGGGCAGGTACATGGATCGGAAAGGGAGAGGGATATGGACGAAATTCAGGAAAATGGATTAGCACAGACAGGCATCTTTGTTGGCATAGGCAAGCTGGGTTGAAGTGCCTGTTTCCATGCTGTATGACTCACGGAAAGTGAAGAAGGGAAGAAAATTGCCAAGCTGCTGTTGAAATTTGAAAGGCATTCTTTAATCAGAGTACTACAACACAGAAAACAGGCCTTTCAGCCCATCTTGTCCATGCCGACCTGATCTTCTGCAAGTCCCGTCTACCTGTGCCTGGATAATATCCCTCCAAATCCCTTCCTTCCATGCACCTATCCAAACTTAAATGTTACAATTGAACACTCATCTACTTCTGGCAGCTCATTCCACACTCACACCATCCTCTGAGTGAAGAAGATCCCCCCTCAAATTTCTCCTTTCTCCCTAAACCCATGTTCTCTAGTTCTAGTCTCACCCAACCTTGAAGGAAAAAGCCTGCATGCATTCATCCTTTCTAGACCCCTCATAATTTTGTATATCTCTATAAGAGCTCCCCTCATTCTCCTGCGCTCCGAGGAATAAAGTTCTAACCTATTCAACCTTTCCCTATAACTTGGGTCCTCAAGTCCCGGCAACATCGTTGTAAATTTTCTCTGCATTCTTTCAAGCGTATTATCATCTTTTCTGTAGGTAGGTGCGCAATACTCTAAATATGGTCTCATCAACGTCCTGTACAATTTCAATAATATCCTAACTCAGTGCCCTGATTTATGAATGTCAAAGTACCAAAAGTGCTCTTTATGACCTTACCTACCTACAATGCCACTTTCAAGGAACTATAGATCTGTATTCCCAGGTCCCTTTGTTCTACTGCATACCTCAGAGCCACTGTGCAAGTTCTACCCTGGTTTGTCCTCCCGAAGTGCCACACCTCACACTTGTATCCATTAAATTCCATCAGCTATTTTGCAGCCCATTTTCCTAGCTAGCCAAAATTGTGTTGCAAGCTTTGATAGCCTTCCTTGCTGTCCACTACACCCCCAAACTTGGTGTCATCCGCAAATTTGCTGATCCAGTTTACCCCACAGTCATCTAAATCATAAGTGATAAACAACAATGGATCCAGTTTAGTGTTTAAAACTTTTGCTTTGTTATTGTCATGTACTGTGATTCAGTGAAAAGCTTCATTTGCATGCCACCCAGACAGATCATTTCATACACAAGTACATTGAATTGGTACAAAAGGAAGTCGATAACAGAATACAGGATATAGTGTTGCAGTAACAGAGTGCAGTTCAGGTGCAAGGGCCATGATGAGGTAGATTGAGTGATTAAGAGTTCATCTTTGCCCTGTATGAGTTCCATTCAAGAGTCTTAT
>JAUZTB010000011.1:4385807-4396112 GCA_034780895.1 Rhynchobatus australiae
AAACCTGCATGGCCAAATCCATAATATCTGGAGTGTTCACCAATGTATGCCCTTTGTGTATCTGTACCAATCTCCAGAAGTAATAAAAACCTGGCTTGAGTGAGGGTTGCTGTCTGACAGACTTGCACTAAGCAAATAGAATTGGCCATAAATTGCTCCCGCTGTAACTGAGCTCTGAAAGATTAATCTGTGGGGAACTGGAATGGCTTTTCTGAACCAAAATAAATAGTGAGTTGAGGGCTGTGATTATGTTCTGAATGCTTATTCAGATTCACCACCCAGTCCATCAACTGAGCAGTTGCTTTCAGCACTAAATTATTTTCTCCAATATTTTAACACCAGGTTTTGTGCAACTGGGAGGGCGCAGTTTCAGTTTTGAGTGCCGTTGCATTGATGGTGTTAGCTCTCTGCCATTTGTCTATCATTCTCCCGGTGTGAGCCAAGGTGTGTGTGCTGGCATTGTGATGAGAGATGGGTTGGCAAATCACCTGCAAGGTCATTCAGCTTGTCAGCCTACACTGTTTTGATCAGCTGGTGCAGATGTAGTGGGCTGAATGGCCTTTTTGCTGTGCCATACAATCTGAGTTGCTGGCCATGTTTGAGTATGGAAGTGAATCCTCTTACCATCTCACCATCCCTCTTAGTGCCATCCTTGGTAAATATGCTATTATCTTCAATAATGTATTCCTTAATACGTTAATTGGTTCATTTTTGAGAAATGTGTTTAAACAAAAATTTGTATATTGGAATAAATGTTCCCCATTAGTTTTAATGAGCTCTGGAAAGCAGTGTGAGGTCTAAGAATTTTGGTCAAAAAAAATTGAACACTTGGTGCATCAAGTATCTGAAGTAAAATATTGTTTTATTAAAAATTAAATCTTAAAGTACACTGTGATTTCATTTTATTTCATTTGGTAAGTACCTGAAGATCCTGAGGCATTTTGACATGTTGGGCACGTGCTCTTGTGGAGGACCTAAAATTAGAGGATACTGTCAAGATAAAAGGCTCGTCCACTTAAGACATGGATGAGGCCAAATTCTTTCTGTCAGTCATTTCGTTTTAAGGACCCCATTGCTCAAGACTGGTGGAAGGGGAGTCTCTGAAGCAGATTCTTGACAAGCTAGGGTTTGAAAGGTTTTTGCAAGCAGGTGACACAAAATGAATGAGCTGAGGTAGCAATCAGATCAGCTGTGCTCTTACTAAATGCCAGATTAGGTAGCTGGTTGGATTCATTTGTGACTGCAGCCAAGTAGGAAGCAGAGTTGTCACCAGTGTTCAGATGTGAGCTTGATGGAGCTGGTGAAGGTTCTGTTTCTGGGTGGTTGATGAACAAGGCTTCAGAAAGGTAACTGGACATCTGGAGATGTAGGAAGGATTCATCTGATATTTTTAATGACACAGGAGGCCATTCAGCCCATTGAGTCTGTATTGGCTCAACCTTGTTCATCAGTCCTATTCCCCCATTTATCTCCCTGCTACCTGTTCTCTCTGAATCTCCCCCCACTACTTTTAGGAGCAATTTGCAGTAGACAGTTAACCTACCAGCACATCTTTAGGGTATGGGAGGAAAGTGGATCACACCAGAGCAATTTCATCAGTCACACTCCTTAGTTTTCCTACAAGTACATTCAAAGTAAGGGTTCTGTTCCTGAGAACTGTCTGTAAGCCAATTTCTCCATAAGTCAGTCACATCTGTTTTCTATAGCTACCCAATATTGTGTTGCTCTACACTTGCTATTTTGGTGGGTGGTGCTCCTTTTGTTGTGATCTCTCCTGCATCGCCCATGCTCTTAACAGATCCTCATGGTGACCTTTGCCATGTGATTCCAGTAACACATTGATATTACCCTGATCTACTTCATCAGACCCAGCCTCTTTTGTCCCCTTAATTATGTCGTCTTGGAGGATTTACAGCAACAGTGTCATTGGCGAATTTGAAGATGACATTAGATCTGTGCCTAGCCACACAGTGGTGTACATAGGGACAAGAGTAGTCTATGGCTATCTTGATATTGCATCTCTGCCAAATTTCCTGAGTAGTGGGTTTATCATTGCCACTAGGCTTAAGTTGGCATGCTTCATTACGGGCTATAATTGGTAAGCATTGAATGCAGCAAAAGAACCAAGGTCAAATGTTTGTATCGGTGTTTGTTTATTTTTTCGCAACAGTTGTCCACTTGTGTATATTTTTAAATCAGATAAGTTAAACTTGGATCTAGGTAATCACATTCGCTTCGTCTTTCCATTCTCATTTGAGAAGTGTCTTGCACCTGTGTGTTATAAATATCTTTGAATTATAAGTATGTAATTAAAAACAAGAATTATTCAAAGGAATATGCTGCCTAGCCCCTCTGCCGTTCATCAAGCCTATGGCTAATCTGTCTACCTTGGTGCTCTTTTCCTGCACTGTCCTCCTATTCCTTGATTCCACTAATATCCAGAAATGATTTCATCTGTTTTGATGACTGATAATCCACTGGGGTAGAGAATTCCAAAAATTTGTCACTCTCTGGATAAAGAAATTTCTCCTCATCCCGGTCCTAAATGGCCGACTTATTCTTGGTCTGTGACCTTGGTTCTCGGCTGATCAGCAAGGTGAAACATCCTCCTTGCCTTTCCCTCCACGCGCGCCCCCCCCCCCCCCTTGCCTGGGCCAAGACATATGAATGTTCTAAGTTTCAGTGAAACCTCTCATTCTAAACCCTAGAAGTACACGCGTACTTGGTGAATCCAATATTGACTGAACTGGATGCAGGAATGTAACATGCCTGATGTTGCTGAACTCTTAAAGTTACGTTTGGAAAAAATTTATTCTTTTTTGCTTTTGGGGGGGCAGGGGGAAGAGGAGTGTGTGAATGTGTTCTAAACTGGGGAACTTTTGTAGTTTATTAAAATGAATATTGGTGGGATGAACTAATGACGCCAAGAACCAGTTGATGTGGATCTAACCGGTGCCCCCATATTAGTGATGCTAAAGATTTTCTTCGTCAGCCTTGGAGTAAATTCCTGTCAAATGAGCAGTTTCATAGTCCTGCTGCACTAAATTCTATGCCCCATTTTATATTGAGCTTGTGATGAGAAAATTCGATGTACCTGTGGTAGTTCTTCTGTGCCCCACTCCATTCCTTTATCCAGCTGTCCCCATTGAACCCAAAATGTGTAGAATCGCTGTGATGAGAGTTATCATTTCCCTTCCTGTTCAGCTGCTTGGTGGATTAACTAAGTAATATTCATGCAAATGCCAGCAGGGTCCCTGAAGGAAGTGTCTTGCACCTTTTCTGGAAGACATACCAAAAGAGAGGACTTCCATTGTTCTAATTAAATTTGTGAATTTCATTCTCATTTTACAGACTTCACACTGCCCAACGTGCAATAAAACAGACTCAGGTAACCGTTCAAAGAGTAGGCAAGGAAATTGAGGAGAAGTTGCGATTAACAGCATCAACAACAAAATTGGTAAGATCAGTACTAAGAGCTTCTAAAATACTTAGTTTGAATTGTTGACGCCATTTACAAATGTACAGATGTTGTATGTTCTGCTCATGGGGTTGTTGATCCCAGTATCGTCAGAATATACCGTCCAATTAGTGTCTGTAGGTGGCAACATCTTAGACCTACAAGCATACAAACCTGGCCAGGAGAAAGCCAACTGGTCTATCAAGCCTGTTGCACACTTGTGGTAGTTGGAGCCCTGTGATTTCATTAAGAATCTATTTAGCTTCCTTTTAAAGCATGAAAGCAGTAAGCATCTATAATGCCAATTGTGTTCCACACATGTCAGTAAATTTCTACATGTTACATCTGAAGTGTGAGAACTACAGTGTAATACTGCGAATTGTTCGGTTTCGAATCAAATTGATTTTTGTGAATAATAGCTAGAGAAGAAAAATGATTAAAATTCCTCCGGACTTTCAGCATGTACGTGATGTGCTGTTGGTCACAGAACACAAGCACACATATGAACAGCATTAGGTCGCAGTGGAGCACAACTTGAGGGAGGGAGTTGTAAACCCTTGGCATTCCTTATCTCAGCTGTGGAGGCTGTCAATGCATATATTGAAGGTAGAGTTGGACAGATTTTTGGACCATAAGGGAGCTGAGGGTTAGTGACATCAGCAGGAGAGTGGAACGAAGGCAGAAATTGGATCACCATGACATCAAAAAGCAGGGTAGGCTCAGAGGGTTGGGAGGAATGCATATTGCCTACTCCTGTTTCTTAAGGGTCTGCAATACCCAAGTGATGTCTGGTCTGATCTGAACAGCCTGGGCTCCACTTTCCTCCTTGTCCCCATTACTGTTAGCTCTCGCACAGACCAAAACAATGATTAGCCATTTAAATCCAAGTTTCCACAAGACATCCAGATTTATTTCTTTTTGATGCAGTAGGCAAACTGTTAAGGCATTTGTTTGCTAAGCAGTTGTAAATTATTGCACAAAATTCTGAGATTTTGGCTCGAGTTAGTATGACTGTAATTGATTGTACTGAATTTCATGATATGCTGAATCTGCACAAAATGTGGCACCACTACTTTCAAATACA
Organism: Rhynchobatus australiae; assembly: GCA_034780895.1. NCBI lineage: Eukaryota > Metazoa > Chordata > Chondrichthyes > Rhinopristiformes > Rhynchobatidae > Rhynchobatus > Rhynchobatus australiae. Next base: position 4,390,349 of record JAUZTB010000011.1, read on the forward strand.
TTTTTTTTGCAACATATTTGTCTTTCAGTTCAGATCTCTTGGAGATGTTTTCAAGATGCAGAAATGACCATATGTTTTCAATCTGACCAGACACTATTGTTAATGAAATCACCTGCAAGGCCATCGATCAACACATTCCCAATTAGTAGCCAACAGCATTTTCGGTTGTGAAGAAGCCCTGCTTAACCATCTTGGTTGTCTTTCTTCTCCCTGAAGGGATGATATCCCAGTAGGGCTAGAAAGACTTGTGTGTGCTTCCAGAATGATTGATAAGTTCCAGATGAAAAGTTGCCACGATTGAAATAAGTATTCACCCTGGGAAGTGATAGGTGCTTGTTAGCCAAGTTGTTGCATTGGGGAAAATGCGGTAAGGTTCTTTTTAATTCATGGGCAAGGTCAGCATTTACTGCTTTTGAGAAAGTGGTGGGGTGCTGACTTTGTGAACCACTGCCAAGGAACTTGTGTCCTTCTGGTGAAACACATCCAACAGTGCTGATGGGTAGGGAGTTCCAGAACTTAGAGCCAGTGACAATGAAGGACTGGTGATTATAATTCCAGATCAGGATGGTATGCAACTTGGAAGGGACTGGCAAGGTTTAGTGTTCCCATGTATCCCTTGCTTGGGTCCAATGGCTTGGACGGTGTTTTTTGAAGTAGCCGAGTGAGTAATTGCTATACGTTTTGTAAATGGTGCACATTGCAGCCACAGTGCACGGGTGATGGAGGCTGCGACTCTGCAAGGTTGAAGGGGAGCCAGCCAAGCTTGCGAGTCGACCACCTATTTTGTGAAGGAAGGTGCAAGCTTGTTCATTATATTTTCTTAAGTGAACTGTGAAGGGCTTGCTGGAGGATAGGGGCCAGCAGAGTCCAAGAGAAAATTTGCTGATGGGAGAATTGAAGAATAAAATTCAATTAAATACAAAAAGTGAATGAAAACAAGGAAGGGAATAAATGGTGTCAAACTGGAAAAGGGGCATCTGAGATCTGGGTCTGAATAATTGGAATCTTGTGGGTATCTCAGAGCAAAATTAAGCCACACCTCTAGCAAGTAATGGTACTTGGCGATTTCATGCTTAGAACCATAATCCAGTTGGACCAGAAGAATAAAAACAAATTTTTAAAAAAATGCTTTCACATAGGACTGCAGTGATTTGAGAAGGTAATGTGGCATGGGCATTAAAAAGTCAGCCTTGCATCAACACCCAATTCTGAGAAGAAAAATGAGACACTGAAGTGTAGTTACTGGATGAGCAAAGTTCTGGATCTTCTTGGTTTGGTTTATTATTGTAACATGTACTGAGATAGTGAAAAGCTTTTGTTTGCATGCCATCCAGACAACATGCCATAAATAATTACATTGAGGTAGTAAAATGAAAAAATGTGGAATATAGTGTTGCAGTTACAGAGGGAGTACAGTGCAGGCAGATAAATAAAGTGCAAGGGCCATAACGTGGTAGATGGGGAGATCAAGAGTTTATCTTTAGGTGTACAAGAGGTCCATTCAAGAGTCTGACAACAGCAGGAGAGAAGCTGTCCTTGAGTCTGGCAGTATGTGCTCTCGGGTTTTGTGTATCCTGCCTGATGGGAGAGGGAGGAATTGAGAGTGAGGGGTTCCTTGATTATGTTTATCTTGAGATGAAAGTTTGAATCCCACAGTGGCTTCTGGGGAAGTGTATGCTGGAAATCTGGAATCGAAATAATTCACAGGCCAGGCAGCATTTATGGAGAGAAAAATGGAATTAATATTTCATTAGCTTGAAACATTAACTCCACCTGCCCCTGTGGATGCCACGTGACCTGCTGTACTTCCAGCATTTTTGTTTTTAAGTTCTGGAATTGGTAATTAATGGTAACCAAGAAACAGGATTGATGTAAGCTGTAAATTATGTCTAGTGATGGTGTGTGGAAAGAGAATGGGGCAAGTGAGTAAGTAGGCTACAGGGGAATATTTGGAGAGGGGGAGTGATTGGAACGAGTTGATGGAGACTTGTATAAACTGGCCGTCTCCCTTCCATATTGCAAGGAAAAAATACGGGAAATCTGCATAACTTAATGGAAAACTTCCATATCAGTAGTGTTGAAAAGCAGAAAGAAATGAATGTTGTAATTCATTTCACAAAACTATGGAGGTAAAAAAAAAATTCCTCCAATGTAGCAGCTTTTTTTGCTCTTCAAAAAGAAAGTAGATGTCTAGTAGAATAATTTGATTGTCCTCTCAAAGTTGAGCTTGGAATGAAACTGTAGATTCCATACCTGAAAGAAAAATGGACTTATTCTGAAGTTTGCTTTGAGCAAATGATATGCGATAGTGCAGAGGCATTTCACTTGCAGGATTTCAATTCTATTTAGATTCAAACTTGATAAATTTATGTTAAGAGTTGATGACTTTAAGCAATGAGAGTGCTGGTAGTTAAGTGATAGCTAATAGTATGGAAATATAAGGTGATAAAATAGAATATGGCTAAACACTAAACCATATTGCTTTAAATCGAATGGTTTTGCATCTTCTCTACACTGCCAACCTTGGCAAGAGTCTAAGGGTGGAACATATTATTATAGACAAAGAACTTTATTCAGCTCTTAGACCCTGTGATGTAGAGAGCCTAGGGTTCCTCACTATTGATACTGGATCACTAAGGCCAAGTAGTTCTAATTCTCAACACTATGAAATGTTGCCTTGAAGGCAAAATTGATGCTAATTTAAAATTACTCAGATTTGAATCAATTTGGTTGTGTAGTAGGCACATTTTCTGAAAAGTCAGTGCAAAGATGTGTTTTCTTTTGGTGAACTAATTTACTTGACTGCGTAAAAGTTTCCACTACCAGTGTTATTTCAAGATGCTGTTTGTAGATGTCACATCTGTGCTGAAAGACATCCATCATTTTCCATGATACATCTTCCCAATGTGTTAACACCCAATTTAATCTGCAGATCTTTAAGACTACTAAATTCTGTCTGAGGCCATGAGCTTAAAAGACACATTGCCCTAAAATGACATGGTTGATTACGTCATGGCTATTCATCTAACAGCTTTCTATCCAAATGTATAAATCTATGGTGTCCTCTCCAGCTGAGGTTACAGCTGCAGTTGTTCGGAACTGCAGCAATTTTCAACCCTTCATTCTGTTTTCCTGACCATTTGCTATTTCTTAGTTAAATGTAGACATCTGTGAAAACATGACTCCGGTGTCAAATTCGGAGACCACTTTTGAAAAAAAAATGCTGCAGATAGTTTGCAGCACCTCAATGGTAAGAGGTGGTGATGTGAAATTATGCTATGCCTTAAAGTATGATCCAGAATGAAGGTACTTAGTGATAATGAGCAAGTTAATCACTGGAATGCCCATTTTGTCTTTAAAACATATTCTACATAGGTATTGTGCATCTTGTGCGGACAAATTCACTTGAAGAGAGAAGTTTTTACAGCATGGACAATTGCAAATTTAGTTCTAAAAAGGCTTTTTGAGGCTTCAACTTTTTGACGAGGAAAATGATTGGGTGGCAATTTATCATGTTTTATTTAACTGCTGCAGTTTTGCAGTGTTCTCTGCCTGCTTCAAGTCAATGTTCATGGAATTTCCACCTCTACCATTTTTCTTTTCGGTATTTAAAATTTGGTACAAATCCTTTTGCTTCCATCTCATGTTTTTGCACCTTTCTCCTCTTCTAAAATTGGCCTTCACCCTTATCTTCAGCAGTAACCATGCGTTCAACTACTAGACTTTTTATAACCTTGTTCTGTACTCTTGGTCAACATTGTAAAAACCATGAATAGGAGCAGCAGTAAGTTATTCAACTCCTTGAGTCTGCTCTGTCATTGAGATCATGGCTGATCCACCTTTCTGTCCACTTTCCTACCCTCTCCCCATAACCTTTCAACCTTTTCTCATAAGACATACCTCCATTGCCAGGATCATGATTGTGTACAGTTTTGGTCACCCTGTTGTAGGAAAGATGTTATTAAACTATAAAGAGTGCAGAAAAGATTTACAAGGATGTTTCCTGGACTTGGAGGCCTGAGTTACAAGGAGAGGTTGCTTTAGTCTAGGGTGAAAGCGCATAGTCTGTTTCCCAGGGAGGGGGCACTAAAAGAGGGCATAGGTTTCAGATCAAATAGTCAGAGCTTTAAAAGGGACATCAGGGGCAGCTGCTTCATGCAAAGGGTGGTGTGTATTTGGAATGAGCTGCCAGAGATGGTGGTTGAGGTGGGCACATTACCAATATTTAAAAGCCATCCAGATAAGTACATGCATATGAGAAGCTTAGAGGGCTCTGGGCAGATGGAACTAGTTCACTGGGCAACAGTTGTCATGGACCAGTTGAGCTGAAGGGCCTGTTTCTGTGACTCCATGTGGACAATTAGACACAGGATTGTTTTTTGCTCCAGCTTCCAGAGACTGCTGTCTCTTGTGTCCTCTGTGACTCCTCTCTGAACTGCCCCTCTAAATAAGGTGACCAGAACTGTTTGCAATACTCTTGTGGTCTTGCTTGTACCTTGTATAGTTACAGTAGGACTTCTCCACTTTTAATATTCCAATCCCCCTGGAACAGTCTTCCATTAACTGCTTTGATCACCTGCTGCACACATGTGCATGCAGCAAAGAAAGCTAGCATAAGGATTCCCATTGTATTTTGTGCTTTCTTAATAACTCATCAAAACACCTTTGCCTTCCCAAGGATAAAAAGGTGCAAGAATCTCTGAATTTCTACTTGCCACAAACAAATCAACATTTGAATAATGCAGACATTCATTGGCATGGTTCTATGACCATTTTATTGGGATGGGCTGAGACCAGTGTCCTGATGAATCAGTTGCCCCTGGCCACGGTTGGGACTTCTTCCTCATCTGAACCGATCTTTAGTAGGATTAAGTTCAAAATTTACAAGGAAAGATCAAAGGCATAGAACAAAGTCGCAATTTGAGTAATAAGCAGTGAGGTAGGAAGAGATTATTGTTTGACGGTAATTTTGCATCAATAAACAGTTAAGGGAAAGTAGTGAAAATTTAAAATTTTAGGTCTTTATCTGAATGTGTTAAGTATTCCTCAAAATAGACAAAATAACAGCAGAAATAGAGAAATGGGTTCGATCTAATAGCCATGATTGTGCCATGATGATTTAAAACTTAATTATTCCAGGGTACTTGATGCTGAGGAAGGGCAGGCTAAAGAGAAAACAGTGCCACCTTAAACAATAAAGGGTACTGGTGAGTAATGATCCTATACAAGAACAGAACATGGAGCAATACAGGAACAGGCCCTTGGGCCCACCACGTCTGCACTAACCACAAAGTCATTCAAAACTAATTTCATCTGTCTGCTCCATATCCCTCTAATCCATGCCTGTGTAAACCAGGTTCTTGCTCAGAATCGAAAGGGGGACCTTCCCTGTGTGAGGCAAATGCAACAACCGCTATGCTAGAGAAAGCGCAAAGGAAGTATAATGGCTGGGGTGGGGGGGGGTTAACAGATGAGGATCAATGAGCATGTTGAAGTGGTTTATAGGCTCCTAGCAGTAGCAACACAATTGGAGAGAGAATTAAGCAAGAAAAGCTGGTAATGCTGGTGCTATCTGACTTCAATATTTCATCTGATGACATCTAAATAAGTAATGCTGTCATAGGTTATCTCAAAGGCACACAAAAACACATCTGGTCATTCTGCATTGTTGTTGTGGGATTTGCTGCACAAAAATGTTTCAATATATTTCCTGCAACAGTGAGTGCACTGCAAAAGTACTTTATTGGCTGTAGAATACTTTGGG
>JAUZTB010000011.1:5279103-5291204 GCA_034780895.1 Rhynchobatus australiae
TTCTACCACTCGTCTGTACACCGGGGAAGTCAGTAGACAATCAACCCACCAACCCGCACGTCTTTGTAATGTGAGAGGAAACTGGAACACCCACGGGCAAACTTGCGCAGTCGCAGGGAGCATGTGCAAACTTACGCAGCACCTAAGGTCAGGATCGAACCTGTGTCACTGTGACACAACATCTCTACTGGCTGTGCTAAACCCACTCTTTTTAAATCACTTTATCATTGGAGCAGAAAAGCATAGGCTTTTTTTTCTCTGATGCTAGTCTATTCAAAGAAATGTCTTCTCTGGGCATGCCCCTGCTTACCACACCCCCTCCCTCATCACATACTCTCCATTTTACTTGTCAACCTGCTGTCTCAGAAAATTGTGCCCCACCTTCTGTCTATTGCAACACCTATCTTGAAAACCTCGTAAATAAAGAGTGTTGAATCGTGCAACTTTTGCATGAGCCAATCCTGTTCCTATTAAACATAGAAGCAAGAGGAGGCCATTTGGCCCATCATGCCTGCTGTGTCATTTACAGATGGTCTTTAACAATCTACTTCCCTGCACCAACCCCATAGTCCCTTAATCTTTAAAATTCTCTTGATTTCTGCCTTGTACGTACTCAGTGACTGAACCTCCGCAGATTCACCCTCCTCTGGGGAAGAAATATCTTGGTCCTGAATGGGTTTATTCTCACTGGAATGTAGGAGGCTTGAGGGGTGACCTTTTATAGAGGTTTATAAAATTATGAAGGGCAGATATAGAATGGGTAGCCAGAGTTTTTTCTTCAGGACAGAAGTCCAGAACTGGAGGGCACAGGTTTAAGGTGAGAGAGGAGAAACTTAAAGGAGATCTGAGGGTAAATTTTTCACGCACGGGGTAGCTAATGTCTGGAATGAGCGGCCAACAGAGGTGATGGAAGCAGATGCAATAATGATATTTAAATGGTGTTTGGATAGTTACTTCGAAGAAGTCACCCCACCCCCAAGAAAGGGCTGGGCTTCCCTCAGTGCTTTGTGTGTTGCTCAATGAGATCAAGTCTCATCCCCTGAAATGTTAAAGTACAGGCCCATTCTATCTGATCTCTCTTCGTAGAACAAACACCTTCACCCCACAGCCTGGTGAACCTTTGTTACAATTCTCTTCAGCCTGTATGTCTTTCTTTAGGATGTGAGGCCAGACCCCTGTTTCAGCTGCTGTCTTGCCATGGCCTTGTATGATGTCAATGAGACATCTCTATTCTTGCACTCAAACTCTCCTGCAATAAATAGCATCTTGTTTGTTTTCCTCATTGCTTGGTGTGCCTGCATTTTAGCTTTCGGTGTACAAGCGCACTCTGGTCCCACAGAAAAGCAAATTTCAATCACCTTTTTTAAAAGAAAATAGACTTCCTTATCCTCGACCATATCCTTGCCCATCCACACAGTCTGTCTATCTCCTCCTGAAACCTCACCAACAACCTTGCAACGCAAACTGCCATCTCACTTTGTATCTTCAGCAAATGCGTGCATATTATGCTTGGTTGACTCATCACTGATGTGGACAGTGAACAGCAGGGATCCAAGCAACAATCCCTGTGGCAGCCCATCAATCACGACCTCCCAACTCAAAACTTCCTACTGCTATTTTTTTATAAATCTGTTCACCAATCCTCACTCTGTGCCTACATATTTCCCTTGGTGGCCTGTGTTCTCAACTTTCTTTAATCACACTTGTGTGGCACCTTCTGAAAATCCAAAATATAGCATATTTTGTATATTTGCTAAACTAAATATAGTTAGTTACAACCTAACAAAAAATTTCTGAAAAGATGTATCAAGTGTAATTTTCCTTTCATAAATACATGTTGACTCTACCCAATTCTATTTCTGTTTTTTAAATGCCCTGCTGATGCTTCCTTAATGATAGATTCCAACATTTTTCCTACAATCCTTCTATTCCTCACTACCTTATATACTTACCAGAGTTTTCCCCACAACTAGTGTCAGGCCAACTGTCATTTCGATTTTGTTCTCCGTCCTTTCGTAAATATTAGGGGTACATTTGCTAACCGTTCAAGAAGCTGTGCAGTTTTTGAAGTGACATTAATTGTGCATCTACCAACTCCATAGTCCCTTCTTTCAAAATCATGGATTGCAGATTATTAGTTTCTGTAGGTTTCATGGAGCCATTAATTTCTCCAGTATTTTTCCAAACCTGTTGTCTACTCTTTTGGACAACAGGTGTTCTTCCATGAAGATGGGAACAAAATATTAACTTTTCTTCCATTTCCTTACTCCAGAATATCATTTCCTTTGTCTCATAATGTAGGGGACCCACAATCTTTGCTAATCTTTTCCTTTGTACGAATCACATGCAGTCTGTTTTCATGTTAATCATTAGGTTACTCCTGTATTTTACTTTCTTTGTGGTTGTGAGATAGCAAGAGTTAGGGGGTCACCTCTCAAAAATCATGTTGGGCCTTTCTTTCCGCAAAGGCCTGGAGAGAGTGGACGTGGAGAGGATGTTTTCGTTAGCAGAAGAGTCTAGGATCCAAGGGCACAGACAGAATTAAGGGACATCCCTTAGGAACTGAGATGAGGAAGAATTACTTCGGAGGGTGGTGAATCTGTGGAATTCGTTGCCACAGAGGGCTGTGGAGGCCAAGTCATTGGGTGTAATTAAGGCAGAGATTGATAGGTTCTTGATTGGTACGGGGGTTAAGGGTTATGGGGAAAGGGTGGGAGAATACGGTTGAAAAAAATCAGCCACGATTGAATGGTAGAGCAGACTCTATGGGCAGAATGGCCTAATTCTACTCCTATGTCTTATGGTCTAGTTACAACACTGGGTGGCTAGATTGAAATCATATCTCCCTCTGTTCAGATGATGGTCAGATTGGGAAATACTTTGTTGTAATTTCTGGTGCAACTGTTAACAGTAAAACAATTAATTTCCCTTTTTAAAGTACCTTCACATCTGAATTGAAATGACCACTGTTTCAGAAAAACAGAAATTCCTCAGTGTTTGTGTGCAACTTATATGATGCTCCTTTCCAATTTACACCAGATCCAATATGATTTTACCACTAGTCACACTTTCCCTGCTCCTCTCTGCATTTCACAAGGGCTGTTCGCCTTACAACTCCTTGGTCTGCTCTTCCATCCCCACCCACCTCTCCCCACAGCACCTTCCCATGCAACCAGAGGAGATGCAGATCTATTCATTCACCCCTTCCCACCATCCAGGGATCCAAACAATCCAGGTGAAGCAGCGATTCACTTGCACTTCTTCCAACCTAGTGTAGTGCATTCAGTGTTCACACTAAGCATTGGAAAACAGCGAGAGAGCAGTTGACCCGGTGTTCAGAAATTCAACATTCTTTGCAGAGGGTTGTAAAGTGCTTAGAAAGAAGATAAGTTCAAAGTCGAGTTTATTGTCATACGCACAGGTGCAGTGAAAAACTTCCTCGCAGCAGCATCACAGGCACATAGCATCAAATAAGCAGCACTCACAATTTTTATAAGAAAGATGTCGTTCTTTTAGTTTACGATGGCAGTGGAAGAATCCACAGACAGATCCGAAATCGGATTTCTCAATCCAAAATTGAGAATTAAGGTGGCGTGCGACAGGAAATTTGGGATCGCCCTGGCCAAACAAAACAATTACCCAATCTGCATTTGACTTCTCCAATGTAGAGGAGGCCACACTGTGTTTGTCAATGGATTACACCTGAGTTTTACTTTATGGTGTGAGATAGCAATAGTGAATGGGCACCTTGCAGATATCAGGCTGTTTTTTTTCCCCTTTCTTTCTCTTTCTACGGATAGATAGATGGCTGAGTTTTTCCCAGCATTTCCGATTTTGTTTCACCATCTGCAGTTTTGCTTGTTTCCCAACACTTGAGTGATTGGACTTCAATTAAATCCCACTGTTTGAGTTCTAAAATTACTTTAAATAATAGATCAGTGTGTTATATATTGGGCATCACAGTTCTGACTGAGATTCTTTGACCAGCCCAGCTCCTTGAGAAGGTGTTTGCTCTCATAGTTTTGCAGCTAAGGTTTGGGTCTGAAGTGTGTAGAGACAAATGCAGATGCATCTTCACTTTGCTTCTAACAGTGCTCTTGTGGGGTGTTAGTGCCTTAAACAGGAGGGGAAAAGTGTGACAGAGGCAACACAGTGGCACAGCAGTTTGTGCTACCACAGAGCTCCAGTGAGCAGGGTTCAATCTTTGCTTTGGGTGTTGCTTGTGTGGAATTATATTCTGCTTTTAACTGTGTGGGCTCCCTCCCAGGTACACCCACACCCAAAAGACATGCTGGTAGGTTAATTAGCCACTGTTTAAAAAAAAAGTTGCCATTAGTGTAGGTGAGATGCGAGGAGTTGATGTGGGACAGAATAGGTTACGCAAAATGAATGGAACCGGTGGGATTACTCTGAGAAGATGGGCAGAATGGCTTCCTGTTGTGAGAAATATGTACAACTTTCTTTGCTTCTGAAAGGAATGGATTCAGTTTTGTAAGAGGGCACCTTGTCCTGCGGGTTTATTTAACTGGACAATTAGGCGGAGTTGCAGATCACACATTACCTTGTGATGACGAGAGAGTTGGAATCGGCACAGTCAACATTGGACACGTTCAGCAGGCCAGGCAACATGCAGGGAGAGAAGCAGAGTTAACGGTTCTGGTCAATGATGCAGGTCACTGACCTCAAATATTCAAGTTTCTCTCTTCACAGATGCTGCCTGATCTGCTGAGTTCTTCCAGGACTTCCTGTTAATGCTTCAGATTTTCAGTATCTGTCATTTGGCTACAGTATCTGTGAAAAGGTTGGGTCTCGTTCATAGGTTATTGGAGCCTTTGATTCGCAAATTGAAATATGCCAGCCGTTTACCAACTGGCATGTTTAAAACATTGCATTCCATTTGAAAGGTGCACTGAGGCCACTTCTCTCATGAGGCTGCATTGCTGGATCTAGCAGGTGCACGAGACAGTGGCTGGGCAAAAGCAGTTAAAGCCTTGAGGAGGAAAGGAAATTGGGATTGAACAGGAGCGGGGTAAACAACCTTGCCTTCTAAGCATGCCAGCTGTACTATCTAAATCATCTGCTGATATATACCTGCATATCATTCTTTCAGAATATGGGCAAAAATGCTGCATTTGCACCCCTGTGGTATGTGACAATCAATGCTGGGGTCTGCAGTAGTGGCTTCAGCTGCTTGTAAACTTCTGTATGATGCTGGACTATCCCAGAAATCTCCAGGAGCTGCGCCTCTTGGCACCTGATTCGACATCTTATTTTGTGGCAACTTGTGTTTTCTTTGGTTGTAATTTGAGTTCTGCCATTAAATAATGAAACAAATTTGTTGGAATCTGTGCTCTACTCTCTGTTGTATTGGTGCTCCTGTACTGGGTTAAGGTAGAGTTATACAGCACGGAAACAGGCCCTTCGGCCCAACTGGTCCACGGCGACCAAGGTGCCCCATCCAAGCCATTCCCATTTGCCAGCGTTTGGCCCATAACCTTGTAGATCTTTTCTCTCCATGTACCTGTCCAACTGTCTTTTAAAAGTTGCTATTGTACCTGCCTTAACTACTTCCTCTGGCAGCTCGTTCCATATACGTACTACTGTTTGTGTTTTTTTTTATAAAAGTTGCCCCCAAGGTTCTGATTAAATCTCTCCCCTCTCACCTTAAACCTGTGCCCTTTAGTTCTTGATTCCCCAGCCCTGGGGAAGAAGAATGAGTGCATTCACCCTATCTATGCCCTTCATGATTTTATACACCTCTATAAGGTCACCCCTCATTCCCCTACACTCCAAGGAATAAAGTCCAGGGCTGTCCAACCTCTCCCTCAAGCCCTGGCAACCTTGTAAATCTTTTCTGTACTCTTTCCAGTTTAATAGCATCTTTCTTGTGGCAGGGTGACCAAAACTGTACACAAGTGCATCCTGTACAACTGCACTGGGACTTGCCAACTTTTATACTCGATGCCCTGACTGAGCGTGCCAAACACCACCTTCACCACCCTGTCTACCTGTTGATGCTACATTCTGGGAACCATGTACTTGAACTCCAAGGTCCCTCAGTTCTATAAAACTCCCCAGGGCTCTATCATTCACTGTGAAAGTCCTACCCGGATTTGACTTTCCAAAATGGAACACCTCACACTTATCCGAATTAAACTGCATTTGCCATTCCTCAGCCCACTTACCCAGCTGATCAAGATCCCCCTTGTAATTTTTGATAACCTTCTTCATTGTCCACTATGCCACCTATTTTTGTGTCATCTGCAAACTTATTAATCATGTGACATTATATAAAGCTTGGTGCTTGTTAGTATATCTTTCATTTGCCAAGATGTGATTTGCTGCCTCAAATTGAAAATTGTGTTCCATTTAAAAGGTATTCGAAGAAAGGGATCATTTTCTCTGGTGAAGTTGCATAGTCAGATATGACGGGTGTAGGAATTTACCCTATGTTGTATGTGCTAAACGTGCAGATGTAGTATTGGTTGCTCATTGGACTTTGGTGCACGGTAGTGGTTAGCGTGATGCTATTACAGCACCAGCGATCAGGGTTCGATTCCCTTCGCTGTCTGTAAGGAGTTCGTATGTTCTCCCTGTGTCTGCATGGGTTTCCTCCGCGTGCTCCGGTTTCCTCCCACATTCCAAAGACGTACGGATAGGTTAGCATGGTGGCACGGACTCGTTTGGCCGGAAGGGCCTGTTACCACGCTGTAAATTAAAATTTTAAAAGTTTGGCTTCACAGAATTCGACAGAATTAAATTTTAGAAACTCATCAGTGCTCTGATAGCAAAGTCTGTGTTTAGCACGAACAGCAGAAGGTGAATTTCTACCCGGCTATTGTAGATGTTGTATGTGCAGAAGCCTGAAGGAATATCCTTACAAATGAAAGACGAGACAGTCCTGTGACAGTTCTCCAGAGGCCAAGTCAAAGTCTTATGCATTTGACTTGTATTAACAATGCTTGGCTACAAGACTTTGGGGCCTCCGAATGGTGATTTTTTTTTGTGTGTGTATTTTCTTGCTTTATACATCCTCAGACAATGATCTTCTGTTCCATGTTCTCTCCCTCTCCCTCTCCCTCTTGCACTCACACACAGAACTTATGGTAGTTTCTTTGCTCTGGACCAGTTGATAAGTAGCTGAACACCAAAGAGTTTAATTTGAACTCTGTTCCATAGTGGGAGAGAGAAAGATGTCTGTCCACTTGCCCATGAAACGGCCTGTGCCTCCCCTCCTACGCAGAGGAATGCGTGCAACGCTCTGCTTGCAAGAGAGGAGGGTTTGAGGAGTAACTGGAGTGTTTTCACAGGCAATTTCTGTGGGCTTCAGCACTGCGTCACTCCTGGGATTACACAGTGAAGCTCTGTGTGGTGAATGGCACATTTTTTATTCAAAGAAAGCAATGCTACAGCCTGACTGGGTACGATACAAGAAACGTTATACCCTCAATACAGCAGCACACGTTTACTTGGCTGAAGGGATGAGATTCTTTCAAACGCCAGAGACCAAATTGTCCTTATTAGGCTTTTTTTCTCCTTGGGTTTTGCAGTTTGCCAAACTACACAGACATTGGAGTTGCCACTGAGTGGTGTCACTTGCTCCCCGTGATTTTGCCTGAAGAATTGTGGAAACATAGAAACCCTGCAGTACAATTCAGGCCCTTTGGCCCACAAAGTTGTGCCAAACATGTCCCCATCCTAGAAATTACTAGGCTTACCCAATGCCCTCTGTTTTACTCCAACAGTCTTTTAAAAGACCCTATTGTATCCGCCTCCACCACTGTTGCCGGCAGCCCATTCCACACACTCACCTCTCTCTGAGTAAAAAATTTACCCCTGACATTTCCTCTATATCTACTCCCCAGCACCTTAACCCTTCCTCTTGTGGCCACTAGTTCAGCCCTGGGGAAAAGCCTCTGACTACCCACACGATCAATACCTCTCATCATCTTATACACCTCTATCAGGTCCCCCCTCATCCTCCGTCGCTCCAAGGAGAAAAGGCCGAGTTCCCTCAACCTGCTTTCATAAGGCATGCTCCGCATTCCAGGCAGCATCCTTGTAAATCTCCTCTGCACCCTCTCTATGGCTTCCACATCCTTCCTGTAGTGAGGTGAACAGAGCTGAGCACAGTGCTCCAGGTGGGGTCTGACCAGGGACCTATAGAGCTCCAATATTACCTCCTCAGGTCCTAAATTCAGTTCCACCCCAAATGGCTATTGGGGTGGATGGGCCTGTCCTTTGGGGAGAGGATAGGTTCCAGGACCACTGTGTGCCCTGCGCGCCCCACCCTGCTGTACAGCTGCATGTGTGCCCTGGATCTGGCAGCTCTGGTGCTGTGGCACTGCCCTGGTCCTGGACCTCTAACGGGATGGTGCCTTCCCCACCTCAGGTACGTGCGGCAGGGCGCACTGTTCGCCTGCTCCTCCTTGCTGCTGAGTGTTCCCAGTGATAGGCTCCTGGCAGACGTTCCGGATGAACTCCTGGAAGCAAGATCCTGGCTGACGGGTGAGTCTGACGCACTGGGTCATTGTCCAGGTAACAGAGCAGCTGAAGCACTGCCTGTGGCTCAGTGACCTGCAAATGGCACTGAGGATCGGCCCGGGCCAGAGCAGTGAGTGAGCGGGGAGCTGAATTCTGACGGGAGATCACGCTCACCTCCTGCCGTTCTGTCAGCTTGGTGGGATGGGTCAGAGGGTCAGGGTCCACCGGTCCTGATCCAGGCGGTGTCAATTGTGACGGGCCGGAGGGAGTGCTGCACTGCCAAGGGAACACCTGGCACTGGGAGGGTGCTGGCTGCCCTGTTACCAGAGGTGGCACATGGCATCTGGTGCTCTCTGCTCTACACTGTGCCCATTTCCTGAGTGAGCCTGAGGCAGTGTCCTGGCACTGAGCTGGCCCCACCACCACAGCCACACCTGCTGACGATGTGCTCCCTCTCTCTGGCTAGATGTTGCAGAGAATGATCCCGACACCGACTGCCGCCGATTGGCTCTGCAGAATCTACTGCTGCTGGAAAACCTCAGGAAGAAACTTGGAATCTGCTCAGAATAAGTGGGTCCACCCACTGCCAAGGGGAGGGGTTCTGTCCCCAATCCCATCCCTGAACTGTAGGAAGTTGGAGGTGGCGATGGATCTAGGGGACAATACTGGTGGCTAGTAAATGCTGATCCGGATGGTGTCACAGAGGGCAGGAAGGACCAGCAGCAGAAGCTGTGAGCCCTGAGGGTTCCCTGTGGGCTCCGGCCGTCTGTGTGTCTACCTGGAAACATGGCAGAAACTTGAAACGTCGCCGCTGAGCCCAAGGAGCCTCGATCCCAGGATTTAGAAAATCTCCGTGCACTGAACTCCTCTCCTGCCCCAGGGGTGGGGAGTCTGGTGCTGGTCAGTGGCTGGAAATGACTTCTGCACCTGCAGGGGAGTGCAAGTCTTCAATATAAAGTATGCTTTCTGTTGTGTAACGTTGGTTTCTCTGTGCGGTGCTGAGGGAGTGCAGACACAGTCCAGCTCTCTCTGGTCGTGGGTCACTGGCTTCCTGCCCTGACTGTGGCTTCCTCTCTGCATGTCCGACTGGTTGGACTTCATTCCTCTTGTTATTTCAAACAATGAACAAAATGTTCCAGAAACAGAAGGATTTATTTCCATCTTTACAAAATTAACAGTGTTTGTTGGTGGAGGGATCATAAAGCCAATCACACCCGTTCTTCCAGTTCGTTCCCAGGGTTGGGTTACATTCAGACTGGAAGGAAACATGAACACCGCTCGTGACCTTTTTGAACAGGATCCTGTGTCGCTTGTCACAGGGCCGCATCTTGTGGGAGCGATCGGTTTACAGACCGACTGCTCAGAGCTTCAAATGTCACTCCCCAAGGAGCTTAAATAGATCGTGTTTTATCCATGTCTCAAAGCCACGGTGCCTGCAGTCATCACAGGGAAATGGAGGGAGATCAGAGCCCCCAGCATTGGGATTTTGTGCTGCTTCGGGTTATGGGAAGCCCTGCCTCTGTGCTGTGCTGTCAACACTCCCAGGGGCTGGGTTAATTACAGAGTGACATCTCCCTCCATCCCCACTAGTGGCGTGCTTCAGTGAGTCTCAGATTATGACCAAGGTCAGCAGTGCAGAGATGGCAGCCTGTTACACAGGGCACCAGAATCTGGGTATGGGATGGTCTCGCGCACACATGGTGCCAGGAGTTAGGATGCTGCTCACCATTAACAACCAAGAACACTGTGTCACCCATGCCCTGCTCAGTGGTTAAAGGATAAGGAAGCTTTGTCTTTCCAGCTCACTCAAGCCTGAAGCTGGGCCACCTCAGGGACCAAAGTGATCAAGTTCCAAATGAGCACGATTCTGTGTCTGACAATCCTGTCCCGTTCCTGCGTCACCTCGTAGGTGGTGGGACAGCTTCAGGCAGTCGGATGAGGAGTCAGTGGTGGCCTGAAGTTGACCCACTGTGTACAAGGCAGGAATGTGACACTGGGTCCCAGCACCATCAGCTGGTGGAAGGTGGAGCATTGGGCTCCACACACACTTGTGTGATGTGCTAAAACGAGTTCACCGCATTTAAAAATTTAAATTGCACAGTGTTTCATAAAACTGATTCTAATAAAGTGTTGTTATTTTACAATATAAAGTTTAAAAATGAATGAGATTTGAATGGGTTAATTCTTCAGATAATTGTACATAAAAATAGATTATCAATAGAATTTCCCAGCAGCTGTGGTTACGAGGCTCACTGTTATACGGATGATCTGGGGTCAGACTCTGGAGGACAGAGGACCAGCTCATGAAATGTATTCCCACTGTTGCTTTGAAGTCGTAGAGATGTTAAATTACTGATAACTAACAGATTGTCTGGTCTCAGGTTAGAGTTCATTCCCTGAGCTGAAATCTATGCCTCCCCCGGCTACTCATCCGCACTCAAGTCGAACAGCCCTCCTCTGTCAGAGGGGCTGAGGGACTTGCCTTTAGTTAACGCTGGCAAATGTAGGAAAGGGATTTATTTTTTTCTCTGCAATGAAATCCCTTAAACTGGGGCTTCATCAGTAAACGGGCTGCATCACCCTCTGTCCTCAGGAGGTCACAGTCTTCAGTTCCTGACTAACCAGTTGCTGCACAGCTCCATCCAAGAACAGCAGTAGCCACTTGGCCCCCTTGAGTCAATATCATGGCCTCAACTCCACCTTAATTATATCTAATGGTCCAGCCTCCTCCACCCTCAGGGGGCAGAGAATTCCAGAGATTCACCACCCTGGGGAAGAAATTTCTACACAGCTCAGTTTTAAATGACAAGCCCTTTATTTCCACTTGTTCAAGTCTCCTCCCCTAATGAAAACATCCCAACGTCTACCCCCCTCAGGATCTTGTAGCCGAAGATCACCCTTCATTCTTCTGAACTCCAAGGAATACAGACCCAACCTGTCCAGCCTCTCGTTATAGGACAACCCTCTCACCCCAGGAATTATTCTGGTGAATATCCTTTGGACTGTCTCCAACATTACTGTATTTTGTTTTAGGTAAGGAGACCAAAACGTTGCAGGGTATTCCAGGTGAGAGCTCACCAACACTCTGGACATCTGTACAAAACCTCCCACTCCTTTGCAGTGAAGGCCAACCTGCTGTTTGCCTTGTTGGACCTGCCTGCCAGCTTTTTGTGATTCACACACTAAAACATCCAGAACCCTCTGAACTTCACTCATTTGCAGTCTCTCTCCATTTGGATAATAACACGTTCTGACTCCTTGCACCACGGTGCCTGATCTTGCCCCTTCCCACATTAAACTCCATTTGCCAGGTTTTCACTCACCCACTCACCATAACCAAATTCTGTTGCAGAATCACAATGTGCCTGGTGCTCTCTGGAAATTCAAGGCCTGAAGGGGGGGTCCCACCATCCACCACAGAAGCTCCGGGCAGGAAGGTGCTCGAGATCTCTAAATCCTCAGCAGAGAATCTAACCGCGGGGATTAGCAAAACTCCCCTCCCTGTGACCAGGCCCGGCTGGAACAGACTTGCAGTAGTTCACCCTGCACCGTGGATGGAATTCCCCAGGGGAATTTGTGCTGTGGCTGTAGCAGTCGCAGGGCACAAAGTCCAAGGG
>JAUZTB010000011.1:5392997-5408544 GCA_034780895.1 Rhynchobatus australiae
GATTGTACAGCTATCAATGCTACTTTACTCAGAAAACAGTTTACTTGAAGAGAGGAAACAATTTCTGGAAGAAACTACAGAAACATTTCCCAACTTAAACACATGAAGGGGATGGAGGAAAGTTGCATATGAATTGTGTGCTGCAGTTAAATCTCAGTCATTAGGCTTGATTTGTAATTAGAATTACCCAATCCAGCCCAAACAAATGTAAGCACTTGAGCCAGCTGCGACTTAGTGCTGTTTCATTTCCTCCTCTTGGTTCCCTGCTATTCAGAGGCTATGTCCTTTTATGAAAGGTAGCTGTGTTATAATTCTGTTGAATCCATGGGTTAATTTTCACATCTACTTGTGAAGGAATACCCTCTAATTATCAGTTTTCCCAAAATGGCACCATTGAAGCTGAGAGCTCATTGTTTGAGGAATCCCACAAGCAGATTTTCCTCTACTCAGCTGCTGTATTGCCAAGAATGGCTTGCGAGTAAAATGCTAACTGGCATAATAACACTATTGCATTGCAATCTGATAATGTCTTGGTCATATTAAGATGCTCAAAACAGAAAAGCTTTAATTGTTACCACTGGCATAAAAATGGGTAACCAGAGGGCATAAATTTCAGATAATTGGAAAAAACTGAGGAAAGTTGAAACATTTTCTTCTCAGCAAGTTGTTGTGATCTGGAAAAGTCCATAGGATCAGATTCAGTAGAGCTAGAGAGCCCTTGTAGCATAGAAAGATATTATTTGGCCTACTGTTTCTCCATTGGCTCTCTGTACGACAAACCAGTCAGCCCCATTTCTCCGGTTCTGTTAATTAGAATAACATTAATTGCAACCCTTTTCAAATTTCTAGCCTCCTACACTGTGTGATTCTGTGACGTGGAAAAAGAATGCTTCTCTTACTTTCCTAAAGTTTTCTCCCATAAAACTGATCTCAAGTTCTAGTTTAATGAGATTGTTTATGCTGGTGCAGTTTCTCTGACCAAGGAAAACCTGCAGGTTCTGTTGCTGGCTAGTCAATAATGATTTCATGTTGGAAAGTCCAGTTGTTGCAGCTGGAAGGGCAGCTGTGGTCCTTGGTGATTTGCCTAGCTCACTAAAAGATTTCTTCATTCAGGCATCTGTAGTATCATGGAAAAAAAAATAATTTGAAAGTTTGGTGTAGTTAATCATCTCTTCATTGGTGTAACAACTGCTCAAAATCTTTTTTTGCATGTCATTCCACTTGTAATTCAATTAAAAGGTTTATTTCCAAGGCCTTACCCCCACTTTGAGGTTCTATGTGGCACTCACTGTAGCTTATCTGTTGATGTTAATAGGAAATTGTTCCTGTCTGGATAGCTGCATGAAACCTTATTAGTTTTTGTGGTCAAGGATTTAATCTTGCTTTGCCCTCAACCTGACCTATTTGAATCTCTAGCCGTGTGCAATCTTAGTTGTTTGAAGACCATTGTCCTGTTGTTTTCCCCTTGCTGGTGAGATTTATTTTTTGGTATTTTGGTAAGGCATTCTTAATATTGCATCTAAAGTTAGCTTAAATCATATTTGCGTGATGGGGGATTTAATATAGGTGTTCAAAATCGTGGGTTCAGTTGGAATAGATGGAAACTATTTCCACTGACAGGTTGGGATAACCAGAGGGGATAAATTTAACATATTTGCCTCTTCACACCAGTCCTGATAAAGAGTCCCGGCCCGAAATGTTGACTGTTCATTTCCCTTCATAGATGCTGCCTGACCTGCTGAGTTCCTCTTGCAATTTGTTCCAGATTTCTAGAATCTGCAGTCTTTCCTGTGTCTCCATTAACTACTTTTTGCCAGTAGTGCAATTTAAACTAGTGACTGAACTCTCAGAAGAGAGTTGGATATATAGTTAAAAAAAGAAAACCAATGCAAGGAGTTGGAATAATTGGATCCTTCTTTTAATAAGAAGCATGTTGGTGCTTGTGTTATTCCTTGACTATCATTTGGCTAGTCACTATTTCCTTGGTGGAGTGCAGCATAACTTTTCAACATTGATAGGACCATGGGGACCCAGTTTGCTGTTTATTGACATTAAATAAATCAGTTGCCAAACAACTCGTAGCTGGCTCCCTTGAAGAAATGAGCTGGGCTCATTTTCTTTTGAGTCCTTGGGTAACCACCATGTGTTGTTGATGTGCATTCTTCATGGACCATGACAGTGTAAATCAGTATAGAAAACATTTTTGCTGACTTTGTCTACATGGTGTAGCATTCTGTCATGAAGCCTTGTTTGTCATAATTGACAGCCCAAAGTAAATTGGATTTGAATGTACATTTACAGAGGAATAGTTCAGCCTGTTCTTATCTATAATCCCACAGACAATATTCAGGACCAAAGTGGGTTGTAAAAACAAAAGCAGAATAACGGCTTGATGTAGACATAGTCGTAGAGTAATACAGCACAGAAACAGGCCCTTCAGCCCAATTCATCCATGCTGACCAAGATGTCCATTTAGCTAGGCCCATATTGTACCTCTACAATTATGTTGGTGTTTATTTTTTGCAGTGAGTTGTTCTCACAGATGTCAGCTAAAGAATGCAACAAACTATATCATATTTGTTTATCTTGTAGTACAACCTTTAATTAACATGCACATCAGTAAAGCAATGCTACAATTGTAATACCTGGAATCAGAGCAACCAATCTGCTGGGTGAAAGTACCACACACAGCAGTGAGGTAGGCTCCTGTTTTGGTGGTGGATATGAGAGAAATGATCTCCACAGATCACCATGGAAGAAGAAGTACCCCTGCTTTAACATCATATCCAAAGGCTGAACTCCCTCAGTACCATGGTGGCAGCGATGTTTTCAGCAGCTTTAAATCCACCTAGGTCAAGTGTGAAATGGCTCCTGTCTCACCACTATTTCTTTCCTTTTAAGGGTCATTAGCCAGACATTTAGCCACCTCCCTTCCGTTTAATTTCTCCTACAACTTGGTGCTAGTTGTTTACATTTTTCAGTGTAGCCTTCATCGGTGTTTAGATCTGATCTGGCCTATGTATGATTCCAGACTTGCCAGTTCGGTTGGCTCTTATCTGCCTCAGTCCATTGGCATTGGTTCATGATCTAGCAAATGTAGTCAGATCTTCTGTACTCGCAAGATAAAATGTTATGGTGTGCAAACTCTGATAATGTGTTTGGCATTCATACAGAACAGGGTGTTCACAATGTCCCCTAGAGTAGAGGGAGTCATTATGTGTTGCCGTAATGGGGAATTGGCTGCATAGTTGGAAGCAAGCAGGTTAGGTTGTTTTTTGATTTGGACCGCTTAGTGTCTTCCAATAATTCATAACACTTTCCAAGTGTGGACAGTAAATTATCATGGAAGATGAATAAGAGCCTTGATGCAATATGCTTGAATAGCAAATCTTGTATTTAAAAAAAAAGTGTATGATTATGTCCACCATTCTGCTTCATTTAGCCTGATGTGGTATTGTCATGCTGGGGTTTGGTTCCTTGGGCATAAGCATCCATCTGCCAATCAACCACTCCTTACCTGATTCCACCTACTGCTTGCTAGCTCTTGTCTTACCCCTCCCCCTTGCCTTTTTTTATATACTGGCTACCTCCCCTCTACTTTTTCAGTCCAGATGAAGGGTCTCAACCCAAAACGTCAATAGTCCATTTCCAATTCTCCCACCAGCTTACCTACGCTAGGGTCAATTAACCAACCAGCCAGCATAGCTTTGATATAGGAGGAGACTGGAGCACCTTGGGGCAAACCCACACAGTAACAGTGATAACATGCAAACTCCACACAGACGGCAACTGGAGGTGAAAATAGAACCAGGGCCACTGCCCTTTCAACTGGACCACCACACACGTCACATCCCATCATGTTTATTTTGGAATTAAATGCATGTGATTGAATCAATACTGTCTCAGAGAGGTAATTTGAGATTCCTTCAAATGCTCATATTGCTTATCCAATGAAGTAGTTGAATTTTAAAGATTTGGGTTTGGACTGGCCAACAGTATAGTACTCCTGTTTGTTTTTGTTAGTTGGAATCAGAGGGGGAAATTGGCAGGAGCATCCTTGCGTTGCCTGTATTGAATTTATTAGAGTCCAGGTGAGTTCTCTGAATAACCTGCCAGTCCTCTTATTATGGGAAAGAGCTGCCAGCATACATGTTCTTGATCTATCCAATAATCCATGGCAGAAAAGCAAGTAAATGAATTAAATGTCGGAGTAGGTCCTGTCCTGTCCAGTCAAGTATCTTGCTCTTTGGCCTGCTAAATGAATAATGACCACTTGGGTATTAGTCTTGATATGATACTTTCAGAACTCTATCTTTTATCCAGTTTGTGTGCAACATTTCATCAACAATGGGTTTGTGGCTTTTTAGGTTTCTTACATCTAATAATGTGTTATTTTGTTCAGGTACGAATGCTTCAAACACAAGAACACGCGCAACTACCTTCTAGCTTTTATTCTGGTACTATTCAGTGGTATAGTGACCATAGTAAGTTAATATTCTTACTTATTTTTAAATTGCTTTCTGTGCACCTATTCACTTTAATATTGCATGATTTTAGAGGAAAGACCCAGAGATCCAGGTTGGGGCCATTGGGCTTTGTGTTGTTACTGAGTTTCCATTGATTAAATGTCTCTTAGCACTGTTTCTAATCACAGTTGCTTTCATCGAGAGCTGGGTGATGCCTAGTAGCATTAAAGGCAATGAGAGAGAAGTCAGTGATTGGATACTTTCTTTTATGAAAGGGTGTGTTTTTTTTTCCTTCTCTCCATTTGGTTGAAAGAATACATTTATGAGAAGTCTTTCACAATCTCATAATGTCCCAAAGCATTTTGCGAGCATTATTGAACTTTTGAGTGTAGATGCTTTTGCAATGTAGGACAGGCAGCAGCAATCTGAGAGTACAGCAGGCTCTCAAAACTACATGAGAGGAATGACAAGGCAATTTCTTTCATTGCTGTTTGTGAGGAATAAATGTTAGCCAAGACACCAGGGTGATTTCAGAATTGTGCCATGGGATCTTTTTCATCCATGTGACAGGGAAGATCCAGCCTCAATTTAACCTAATCTGAAAGCCACTCCTCTGGCAGTGTAGCACTCCGGAGTACCAGCCTGTGTTATGCACTAAAGCCTTGGGGTAGGATTTGAATCAGGCTTCTGAATTTGAGGTAAGAATGGATCTGAGTGAGTCACAACTGACAAATAAGGACAGTGCTTCCTCTAAATCCAACATGAACCCTTTGGATTTTGAGCTATTTTTCTTTACAAGTAAGGTGAGCACAACTGATGCAGTCTTTGTTGGGTAGTACCTCCTGCTTACAGGAGTGATTGGGAGCCCTGTGACAAGAAGGGTTGTATCTGCACACCCTAGTGTGCAGGGACTTCAGTGAGCTGTCTCACTCCTTCCCGTGCTCTGCAACAAGTTTTTTTTAAACATTCCATTTACTTTCACTTTCAAATGGGAACTCTGTTTAGGGCTGAGGGAGGAAATTGAAACAATCCTGCCTTTCCATTGTATCCATTAAAACAAAGAATGTACTGTGCACAGCAGTGGAATGCTGTATGGGCTGGTTGAAAGCTCCCCTTTAAGCTTATAAACTGCCCTATCATCTGATTCAGTAGCTCTTGGCTGTTACCTGGTGGAAGAGCAGTTGGGGATATTTAGTGGTCCACTGGTTATTATTAAAGCTTTTCAGCTTTTTGTTTTTTGTGTCCCAGTTAATTTGTTCTTGTTTTGAACAGGTATATCTCCAGTGGAAGGAGCCAGTGTTTCACCAGGTTAGTAATGCTAAAGATTATTATTTTGGGGAGCAGTCCTCCTATGCACATCTTTGCTGAATGATAAAATGATACAGTAATTACCTTATAAATTAACAGCAAATGAATGTAGTCAATAATGACATTTTTGTAAATGGTCAGGGGTTCACTTGGAGGTTTGACTTCTCCAGTTTGTACATCTCAAGAAACACGGTGCCCTCTTTTGCCCCTTTCACAGTACCCATTACTTTTGAATACCATGAAAGTTCTGGCTTTTTGGTTTGGCACTTGGCATTCACCTCACTACCATGTGCCACATTGTTTCCAGAGCCATTGTGTTGCAGAATAGCTCTCAAACTACAGCTGTGTCTCAAGCAGTAATTTGCAGAGTAGTGTGTGTGATCTGGAGAATTGACCTCCACTTCTTCAGCAGTGTAGCAGTGCAGGCACTAAATTGCATGTGTATGTATTTTATCAACATGTAACCCAGTTTGTATATTACTATAAAGGTATCTTAGTGAAACAGAATCATAAAACAGTACAGCACAACACAGGCCCTTCGGCCCACAATGTTGTGCCGACCTTTAAACCTCGCCTAAGACTATCTAACCCCTTCCTCCCACATATCGCTCTATTTTGAATTCCTCCATATGCTTATCTAGCAATCTCTTGAATTTGACCAATGTACCTGCCTCCTCGTCCACCCTAGGCAGCGCATTCCATGCCCCAACCACTCTCTGGGTAAAAAAAACCTTCCTCTGATATCTCCCTTGAATCTCCTACCCATTACTTTAAATCCATGCCCTCTTGTATTGAGCATCAGTGCCCTGGGAAAGAGGTGCTGGCTGTCTACTCTATTCCTCAATATTTTGTATAGCTCTATTGTGTCTCCCCTCATCCTCCTCCTCTCCAAAGAGTAAAGCCCTAGCTCCCTTAGTCTCTCCTTATAAAGCATACTCTCTAAATCAGGCAGCATCCTGGTAAATGGTCAGAGTTGCAGTATTGTTATTCCTCTCTCATTGTTTGGAGCTCCCTTCTAAAGTTATGAATACTAGGCAATATCTAATTATTGCTTTCTAGATATAAAATTTTGTTTTACATCTGCATTTGTATGTACATCTAAATGAATCCAAGGCAACTTTATTTCCATTGGAGTATAGTGAATTTTGCCTGTGATTGGTTCTGTTTGTAACAATATCCACTCCAATCATTGCTCTAAATCCGTGTGCATATTCCTCAGTAAATGTTTTATAAGCATCCATTCTGACTGGCTTTCTTCAGTGCACTGCAGGCATCTTGCAATTGTGCCATCAGAAATCACTTGAAGGAAAAGCAATATGCAGAGGTTAAATCTATAAGAAGCTGCTCACTATAAGAATGTGTCACAAAAAGGTAGCTATGTAAAACAGTAGCTGGAGTGTGGCCTTTCAGGATGATTTTTGCGGCGTTCTTGAGTCAACCCACTGAGTTTTCTGCTACTTTCACGTCCATGTGGCTGCTGTCTCATGTTAAATAGGTTGTGTGGACTTCGCATTGAGACACATTTGTGCATTCCTCAAAACCACAGCATGTTGTCGTTAGGCAATTAGCTTTGATTGTTTTAGTCATAAGCAAAATAAGAATTTCATACTAAAACTATCTGCTGAATCTGTAGGCAAGTATGTAGAGATGAAAACTGATTAAAGGAAACGCAAGTCTTGATGGGGCACCATTCATGCAGTTGAACTTGGCCAACGTCAAATCTTTTATCCTAAGTAAATATCCTGATTCCTCCTGGCTGAATAAAAGTTGAAAATGCCATCAAACAATCACCTGGCAAAGTCTTGTAGTGGATTAGATTGTAATCTTTTACTTCTGGGCCCTAAGTTTAAATGCAAACTAAACAGATGGGTTGAACAAACTGTCTTCTGATGGCATGGGCCACAATCTGAGTGTAAAATGGGACCCAGCACAAAACTGTCCACGAGCTAGTACGAGTTAAGATTGCTGATCTGAGAAATGAGAATGTATAGTAAAATGGTTCATCACTTTGGGTGTGGTTGGTTGATTGCAGGGACAGGGAGGTGACCTCCTGAGGTCAAAAATAATTTGGGTTTGATGTTAAATCTGGATGCATGAAGTAAAACCATTTCCAGTCTCCAGCAAATGGTGTCATGAATATGAAGGTGCAGGGAATGGAGGGATGTGGATCATATGCAGGCAGAGGGATTATTTGCTCCTTTTTTGGCTTGGTGAGTTTACAATTCCACCTTTTAGATTATCAGCTTTTGCTCTATATTTCACAATACCACACCAGTCATGGAGGTATTTATCTTTATTAGCAAGCAAATGATAGAGGAATATCACAGAACTATACCAGCTGAAGTGCTTTAATAAAGTTATCATACCAGCTAGAGTTCCCATGTTTTGTGGTATCACTTGGTGTACCTGCTCACTGCATTAGTTTATATAGTTTGCTAATTTTACTTTGTCATCTCCTCATTTCATAGTGGAACATGACCTCTTTTACTGCTACTACTTCATTCAAAAGGTATTCTCATTTGAGCAGAGATGGATAATCTAAAATGATCAGTGCCTTGTATATTGGTGGCCAACTGGTAATTAACCAATGTGTATAATTCAAGATGTATCTATTCATGTTCTACTCAGCCCGCCATGGATTTAGACAACACTGATCTTGCGTTTTTTTTTGGTACTAAACAAAAACATTCAGCTAAAAACCTTGACTTGGAAAGTTTTTCATCAGGCTTTGGCTGCCTTTTTAGCATGACTTGTGACAGCTAAGCATTTGAGGTCTCCAGAAGGGGAAAATCTGATCTCATGTTAATTTGGCCATCTTCCTGCTGCCAGATAACAGTAAGGCAATGCCAGTGGTCAAAGGAAAACCATAATCCAGTTTCCTAAACTGGGTTACAGCAGAGGGAACAGAGATGGGCTTGTACTGAATAATTTGCCAGAAGAAAGGCATTATGGTTTTTAATGTCTAAGCAATTCATGATTCTGTGCCATTGAAGTATGATGATCAAGAACTTCTCTACATGATTTAGTAGGTAAATGGACTGTGTAATGCAGTGCTGAGATGCACACCACAGCTCTTGGATTGATTCCAAATAAGACAGTGGTAAGGATGACTGAATTTGATTAGTTTTGATTTCCATAGAACCTGGGTGTGGGGAAGTTAACCAAGCACTCTCCTGGGAAGGTATACGTGGGTGAGATTATGATCAATCGTTATGTCCTCTCTTTGATCTGTAACGGATGACTTGAAAATTGCTGGGGTGTAGCAGATAGTGAGAAAGGTTATCCAAGGCCACAGCTAGACCTAGGTCAGTTGGAAAGTTGGTCAGAGCATTGGCAGATGGAATTTAATCCTGACAAGTGCAAGGAGTGATGCATTTTGGGAAGTCGAATAGGTGTAGGACACATACAGTAAATGATAAGGCACTAAGGAATATTGGTGAACAGAGACCTAGGGGTTCAAGTCCATAGTTCCCTGAAAGCAACAACACTGGTCAATAGGGTGGTAAAGAAGGCCTATGACATGCTAGGGGCATAGAATACAAGAGTCAGGGTGTTAATTTGCAATTGTAGAAAAGAAAAAAGGTCAGCATGGACATGGTGAATTGTAAGATCCATTTCTGTGAACAAAATAGTGAATAACCCGAAACAGCGACAATTTCTTTCCTCCCACAGATGCTGCCTGGCCCACTGAGTTCCTCCAGCACTTTGTTTGTTGCTCCAGATTCCAGCATCTGCCATCTCTTGTGTGTCAATAAAAAAGAAGTTTATTGTCATATGCACAAGTACATGTATGCAGAGGCACAATGAAATGCAACAGAATCACAGGCACATAGTATCATATAAGCAGAATTCACAAGAAAAATATAAATTAAACATAAAACATAAATTTTTATGAGAAAGAACACAATTTGAACAAAAAAACAAAGTACTTTTTAGTGCAGAGTGATCAGAATGGTCATAGTATTGCTAAACTGTAGTGCTTAGGGTTGTGTAGGTTGGTTCAAGGACTGAATGGTTGAAGGGAAGTAGCCATTCTTGAACTTGGTGGTGTGGGACTTTGGGCTTCTGTACCTCCTGCCCGATGGTACTGTACAACTCTGATTTTTCTATGATTTTACAAAATGCTGGTTAGACTACACTTGGGGTATAGTGCCCACTTCTGGGCACTGCATTTTAGAAAAGGTGTGAAGGCCTTGGAGGGTGTAGAAGAGATTTGCTGAAATATTCCAGAGATGAGGTACTTCAGTTATGTTGAAATACTTCTCGGAAAAGGGGTTCAGAGGGGAACTGATAGAAATAGTTAAAATAATGAAGTATCTAGACAGTTAGAGAGATGGAGATAACTTATTCCCATTGGCAGAAGAGCCAATAATTACAGGACATGGGATGCAGGTAATTGGCAAAAGTGATATGAGGAAGAAGGACTTATATCACTTTATATCACCGGATGTGCCAGTGGAATAGCAGAAGCAGATTCGATCATGGTGTTCAAAAGTGAGCTCAATAAGTGTGAGAAACGATAACATGCAGGGCAATGAAGAGAGAATGGGGTAATGGTAAGAGCTGGATTGCTGTTACAGAGTAGAGATGGACTCCATAAGCCAAATTATCTCCTTTCCATACTGTACTTTCTCTGTGAGTCAGTGATCATGAATTTCGTGGTTGGAAATACTGTGGTGAGAACGATCAAACCAAAGGGAAAGCCTTGAAACTGAATTGGCAACCCAATGAGGTGGAATAAATCCAAGCTGACCTATTCCTTTCATTTTTAAGGGAACTAAAGCTGCAATTTGATTGGGTATTTTGACTCTACGCCTGATTTGACTGTGATGGTTGCATCCAATTGAGCTGCATTTATGTGTTATCAAAGTCAGTACTCCAAGCTTCAGTTTATAACTAAACTGGTTTTGTTCATTTGCAGCTCAGCTGAATATTTTTAAGTCCGGGGGCAAGAAGAACAGATTGTCCCAGTTTCATGCTTTTTATTGGTCAGTGCCCCTAAGTAAATAGTGAACAAAGCCCAAAGCGGAAGTAGAAGAGAATTATTTTGATAGGATCAGACAGAGAGACATAAAGGGAAAAGAGCTACTGGTGTGGTGCATAAAAGCTACAATGGACTGGATGACTCAAACATCTGGTTTCTGTTCTCATGTATTCAGTGTAACTCTTGAGTAATTGTGTGACAGCTGCTCTTGAAATAATGTTTCCTCTTTGGCTTTTCTGATGCATTTCATCATTGAGTCATAGAGGCGTAAAGCACGGGAAACAGGCCCTTTGGCCTGATTAGTCTGTGCCAACTGAGATGCCTGTCCATTTTATTGCATTTGGCCCATATCCCACTTTTCCTTTCTGATCCATGTATCTATCCAAATGCTTCTTAAACACTGTGATCGTACCTGCCTCTACCACCACCTCTGGCAGCTCGTTCCATATACCCATGACCCTCTGTGTGGAAAAACTTGCCCCACTGGTCTCTTTTTTAAATATTTCTCTTCTCACCTTAAGTTGTGTCCTCTAGTTTTAGACTCCCTTACCCTCAGAAAAAGAATATGACTATCTACCCTATCTATGCCTCCTCCATGATTTTATAAACTTTAATAAGGTCGCCCTTCAGCCTCCTGTGCTCCAGTGAGAACAATCCCAGCCCATCCAATCTCTCCTTGTAACTAAAGCCCTTCAGATCAAGCAACATCCTGGTGAATCATTTCTGCCCTCCTTCTAGCACTACCACATTCCTTCTATAGTGTGGTGACCAGAACTGCACACGATATTCCAAGTGTGGCTCAACCAATATATTGTACAGCAGCAACATGATCTCCCAACTCTTCGAGTTACTACCCCTGCCTATGAAGACAAGCCAAATGACTTCACTACCCTATCCAACTGTGTTGCCATTTTCAGGAAGTTATAAACTTGCACCCTGTGGACATTAACGCTTCTAACATCCCTGCCGTTCGCTGTATATATCTGGGCAATATTAAACAACCCAAAATGCATCACCTCACACTTGTCTGGATTAAACTCCATCTTCCCAATTTTCCAGCTGATCTATATCCCTCTGGCAATCATCCTTACTATCTACAACTCCACTAATTTGTATGTCGTCAGCAAACTTACTTATCAGAGCATTGACATTCTCATCCAAGACAAACAGCAAAGATCCCAGCAGTACTCCACTGGTTACAGACTTCCAGTCAGAAAAACAACTCCCAGTAGAAATCCTGACAGACTTCTCAGACTTCTTTAAAAACCCTTCCTGGAAGCACTTGACAAATTCCACCCCATCTAGCTCCTTTTCACTAAGGCAATCCCAGTCAACATTGGGAAAGTTAAAATCACCCTCTTCTGCCCATCCCGCTGCATCACTAGTTTAAATCATCTTGAGTAGCACTAGTAAACCTCTCTGGTGCAAACTGTCATCATTGTACAGGTCATGTCTGCCGCACAAGAGATTCTAATTATTCAAATATCTGAAGCCCTTCCCCCTGCACCAGCTCCTTAGCCACATATTTAGCTGTTTATCTTCCTTGTTCTTAACTCTCTGCCTGGTGCCACAGGGAGTAGTCCTGAGATTACAACCTTAGAGGTCGTGCTTTTCAACAAAATTCCCTTTGCAGGACCTCATCCCTCTCCTTACCCATATTGTTAGTACCAGCATAGACCACGACTTCTGGTTGCCCACCCTCCTGTTTCAGAATGTTCTGCATCCTCTCAGTGACATCCTCGACCTCGGCACTAGAGAGGCAACGCAACATCCTGGAGTTGCACCATCCTCACAGCCACAGAAGTGCCTGTCTAACCCCCTGACTATAAGAGTCCCCTATCACTACTGCTCGTCTAGACTTTGACCTTCCCTGCTGCACAGTGGAGCCAATCATGGTGCCATTGGTATTGGTTTATTATTGTCACTTGTACAGAGGTACAGTGAAAAACTGGTCTTGCATACCGATCGTACAGGTTAATTCATTACACAGTGCAGTTATATTGAGTGCATTGAGGTAGTACAGGTAAAATTAATAACAGTACAGAGTAAAGTGTCACGGCTACAAACAAAGTGCAGAGCAGGTAGACAATAAGGTGCAAGGTCACAACAAGGTAGATTGTGAGGTCAAAGTCCATCTCATCGTATAAGGGAACCATTCAATAGTCTTATCACAGTGGGGTAGAGGTAGTGTAGCAGTTAGCGTAGTACTTTATAGCACCAGCGACCTGGGTTCAAATCCAGCCGCTGTCTGTAAGGAGTTTGTACGTTCTCTCATGGTCATTCTCATCACAATTTTCATCAAGGGAAAGTATTTTCTAGTAGAGTAGCCAAGTCTCTCTGCAAGATTATCATGCACTTCAAGGTAGGTAAACTGGCATGGACACTTGTCATCTTCTCCTGGTTGTCGGTGTCATCAGGTTGTCATCCTGAAGCAACATTCTTGCGATCTTTCACATGCACAGTGACATACTGTTACTAGGTGCCAGTACCTGGACCGGGGTATTGCAATTGTCTCTCTAATGACACTGGGTGACACAGTGGTGCAGAGGGTAGAGCCACTGCCTCACAATGCCAGAGATCCAGGTTCAATCTAGACCTTTGGCATTGTCTGTGTTGAGTTCACCTTCTCCTTGTGACAACGTGGGTTTCCTCTGGGTGCTCCAGTTTCCTCCCGCATCCCAAAGACATGCAGGTCGGAGGGTCAATTGGCTGCTGTAAATTGCCCGTAGTGTGCAGATGTGTGGTTGAATCTGAGGAGGGGGGGATGTTGATGGGAATGTGAGGAGAATAAAGGATCAGAATCAAAAATTTGATTTATTATCACTGACTTGTATGATGTGAAATGTGTTGTTTTGCGGCAGCAGTATGGTGCAAGACAAAATTACTATAAATTACAAAAATAGATAAATTGTATAAAACAAAAGGAATAATGAGGCAGTGTTCATGGGTTCATGGACCATTCAGAAATCTGATGGCCGAGGGGAAGAAGCTGTTCCTGAATCGTTGATTGTGGGTCTTCAGGCTCCTGTACCTCTTCCCCGATAGTAGTAACAAGAGCCGCCTTGAGTCACCGCCTCTTGAAGATGTCCTCGATGGCGGGGAGGGTTGTGCCAATGATGGAGCTGGCTGAGTCTACAATCTTGTGATCCTGTGCACTGGAGCCTCCTTACCAGGCTGTGATGCAACCAATCAGAATGCTCTCCACCATACATCTGTAGAAATTTGTGAGAGTCTTTGGTGACATATCGAATCTCCTCAAACTTCTAACAAAGTAGAGCCGCTGGTGTGCCTTCTCCATGATTCCATCAATGTGTTGGGCCAAGGATAGATCCTTTGAGGTGCTGATGCTCAGGAACTCACCCTTTCCATTGCTGACCCCTCAGTGAGGACTGTTGTGCGTTCTCCCAGTAATGGGATGAGTGGGGTATGCAAGGTAGGAACATTCTGCGCAAAAAATCTCTGTAACTTGTGTTGTTGCCATACCTGTCTCTCGGCAAGCATTCCTTCCAACAGCGATGCCCCTGCTCTGCTGCAGTTGATAAAATCATCCTCTCACTCGGACTCTGCTGGTGCTTGAGCCTGCTGCTACTCACGCAGACCTCTGTGTCTCTTCCCGTTCCACCTCTCCTACTTGGTTCCATGCTCCACCCTTCCTCTTTTATCAGATTCATTATCTGCAGCCCTTTGTTGCCTCCACCTATCTCCTTCCAGCCTCTCTCCATCTGCCTATCACCCTTCCTCACTTGGATCCACCTATCGCTTGCCAGCTCTTGCCCTATCACTCCCCTTCAGTCTTTTTATACTGGCTGTCTCCCCTCTACTCCTTCAGTCCAGATGAAGAGTCTCGATACAAAACATCAACTATCCACTTCCCCCCACAGATGCTGCCTGACCTGCTGAGTTCCTCCAGCAGCTGGCCTTTTCCTCCAAATTCCAGCATCTGCAGTCTCTTGTGTCTCTCTTCATTTTGCTTTCACCTGGTCTCCCCTTGGAAAGATGTAATTCAGCTGGAAAGAGTGTAAAGAAGATTTACAAGAAAGTTGTGAAGCTCGGGGGCGTGGGTTATAGGGAGAGGTTGAGCAGGCTGGGTCTTTATTCCTTAGAAAAATGGAGACGAGGGGTGACCTTATAGGGGTGTATAAAATCATGAGGGGCATAGATGTGGTGAATGAACATGGTCTTTTTCCCAGGGAATCAAAAACTCGGCATAGGTTTAAAGTGAGAGGGGAAAAGATTTAAAAGAGATTTGAGGGGCAACTTCTTCATGCGGAGGGTGGTGCATATATGAAACAAGCTGCCAGAGGAAGTGGTTGAGCCAGGTACAATAACAACATCAAAGAGACATGGACAGGTACATGGATAGGAAAGGTTTAGAGGGATATGGGCCAAATGCAGGCATGTGGTACTAGCTTAAATGGGAATCTTGGTTGGCATGGATGTTGGGCCAATGTTTCTGTGCTGTATGACTCTATGACTGTGACCCGCTCACTCCAGGGAAAACAGACCCATCCTTTCCAGCCTCTCCTTAAGCCCTCCAATCCTGGCAACATCCTTGTGAATCTTTCCTGTCCCCTGCCTACAGTGCAGCGACCAGAACTGCATTCGATACTCCAAATGCGGTTTCACCAACGTCTTGCACAGCTGTAACATTACGTCCCGACTCCTGCACTCAATGCAACAGCCGATGAAGGCAAACGCATCATACACCTCCTGCACCACTCTGTCTACCTGTGTCTGCACTTTCACTTGTACCCCTAGATCTCTGTTCTACAACATTCCCCAGGGCCTT
>JAUZTB010000011.1:5415523-5425856 GCA_034780895.1 Rhynchobatus australiae
ACCAGCCCTTATTGAAGGTGAAGTGGCCACAACAAAACCAAAGGGGTGTAGATGAACGTGCGAGAGAGAGAGTGGGCTGCAGGTCGACAGGGGAGAAAGGGTAACAGGACTGATGGGATTACTGTGCTGGGACTTGATAGACTGAATGGCCTCATTCTGTGCTGTGTTTAAAAAGTAAATGTGCTGTTTTATTGAAGTTGACTGAGGGGTAAATGCAGGTGATGGGAATGGGAACCTGATCTAAAGGGTCTTAAGATGTTCTGCCTCTGACTCAGAAGAGTGAAAATCCAGCTCACCAAAGGTCGTCTTGCTCAATGATACACTTTGGTTTATGTTTTTTATTTTTTGATCTTTATCTGATCCCCCTGATTTTGCTACTTTGTCCAGTCTAAGCAACAAAAAATGCCACCATGCCCTGTCACTTGGGAAGCCAGGGATCACAAACATTTCAATTCATTCCCATTCTGACCCGAATCCATTAACTATTTCACAATTCACATCTCAGGGCTCCCAATCCTCTCCTTGCACTTGCCAATCTGTATCATTGTTTCTGCATATAGAAAGAGTAGGCATTGATCAAAATAAGAACAGAAAATGATGGAGCTACTCAGCAGATCAGGCAATATCTGTGGAGGGAGAATTCATCAGATTTCTATCAATGCCTGTTGATGGTGAGAGATGGAAGTGAAAGGAAGTGAGCAGAGGAATTTCCAAGAGCCTCACAGCTGAAGACCCAGCCATTAATGAGGAATAGGGAGGAGTGCTGAGTCCTTGCAGTGATATAGAGCTGGATCAGTCCCTACCTTGCATCTACAAAGATCAGGGAGAGTGTGGATGTGGAGGAATTTTAAAATAATGACAATTTTAATGGTGAGCTGTTGTGAGATGGAACTGGAGACTAGATGGAACTGGAGACTAGAAAGTTCAGGACAAACAGATTAAGGGGATCAAACAAAAAAATGAAGAAGTCAACAATCAGGTCAGCCATGATGTTATTGGATGGTGGATCAGACTCAAAAGGCCATTTGGCTGTCTCCTGCCTCTATCCTTCTACTTCGAATGTGCTCCTTCACAAACGTGTTCTTTCAGAGGTGTTTCATATAGAAAGGATTCCTTTTAAAACATGTCAAACATTTTGTTGGAAATATCACAAAGAACGTTTCAGCCATAAATTTTCTATTCTGTATCCATTACCCTGGAAAAGAAAATCACTTCCAAACATCACCTCTCTTATCCTCGTCTTCCTTCAGCAACCACTGTGTTTTTTTTGTTTCATTCTTCAATGGGAATGCAATTTTTTGTTTTGTCATATTTTGAATAAGAGTAATTATCATTCCCTCTATTCCCTTGATGTGCTGATCACACTACTGAAAAGCTGGTGGAATCATTATTATAGGTTTATTGAAAGAAACAATTATGGGGGAATCATAAATCAGGCATCTAAAATTGAATTAAGGAATGTGGTAACATTTTTTTGGCTTCAGGTATCTTACTTTAAGGAAACAATTGAGTGAGGCTAGCTGGAAAGCTTGATTGTTTTTTTTATATCTTTATTCAATAGAAGGATTTGAAATGCACGGATGTTCTCACTGGACTCAACTATTGTCCGCTCGATATTCAGTAATTATTTGAAAACAGATGCCTGGTGAAAGGTAATAAATAGACCTGATGGTTATTCCAGATGCTGCGTTCCAGATTCCAGATGGTTATGCCAAGAAATACTTTGTCTTATACTTATAACAGCACGGGAGGAATCCATTTGCCCCATTGGATCCACAATAGCTTTGAGAAAAGTAATCCCATTCATCCCATTCCCCTTCTCCTTATTTCTCTGTACCCCTGGAACCTATTCTCCCTCACATATTCAATTGATTCCTTTCCACCATTCACCCACTCTGAACCAGCCTGCACTCCATGGAATCTGTCCTCAAGAAAGCAGCCAACCTAAACAAAGGTCCCTCCCACTCTGGACATAGAGCCTGAGATACAAAGGCTTGAAAGCACACACCACCAGGCTCAAGGACAGCTTCTGTCCCGCTGTTATCTTGAATGGACTTCTTGTACGATAAAGATAAAATATTGATTCACAATTGGAGTTGGTTTCTTATTGTCACATGTACCTAGGTGCAATAAAAAAACTTGTTTTGCACACTGTCCATATAGATTCATTATTGCACAGTGCATTGAGATAGTACAAGATAAAACAATAACAAAATGCAGAGTAAAGTGTTACAGCTACAGAGAAAGTGCAGTGCAGGTAGACAATAAGGTGCAAGGTCATAACAAGATAGATTGTGAGGTCAAGAGTCCATCTTATCGTACTAGGGAACCGTACAAGAGTCTTATAACAGTGGGATAGAAGCTGTCCTTGAGCCTGGTGGTGGGTGCTTTCAGGCTTTTGTATTTTCTGCCCTTGGGAGAAGAGAGAATGTCCAGGATGGGTGGGATGTTGCCTCTGTACTGCCAGGGGTAAGGATGTCTTTCGTACTTCTCATGCCAGAAGGATGCTATTCAGCCCATTGGGTGTGAGGGAAGTAAGGGAGGAAATTGCAGAGGCTCTAGTCATAATCTTCCATGTGTTGCACTTCATGGAAGGTGGCAGAGCAGTTTGAGGAAGCAGTTAAAAAAGCTTACAGGATGGGGGGACGTGAATGGAAGTCATGATGAATCTTCATAAAATTCTGTTCAGCCACAAATAGAGTATTATATCCAGTTCTGGGGGTATAACACTTCAGAGAAGGTGTAAAGATTTTAAAGAAGAAATAGGAATGATTCCAGGGGTGTGGGACTTAGATATGTGGATAGACATTGGACGATAGTCTTCTGTTTGGAATAAACATGGTGGGATTTAAAATCGCAAGGATATTGACAAAGCAGATTGAGCGAACTCGTGGTAGAGTGGACTAAAATTTGGGGGCACAGTATGAAGGAGGCATGGTGACTGGCAAAAGAATCGGAAGTGACTTGAGAAAAACATTTCTTACACAGCAAGTGGTTAGAGGTGGAATACACTTCCAAGGCGGGTAGTGAAAGCAGATTCATTTGTCGTGTTTAACAGGAAGTTTGATAACTATCTAAAGAGAGAATTTGCAGGGCTTTGGGGAGAGCTTGAAGGAATGGGACTAATTGGATTGCTCTTGCATAGAGTCTCTATCTATAGACTTGCTGTGCCAAGTAGTCTCCATCCTTGTAACCATTCTGAGATTCTGGAACATTATATAATAGGAATGTTGAGGACACAAGAAAGATCATCCATATTGAAGAACAAGATCTCTTTATCTTTTTACTGAAGGTTAAGATAAGATATTTATTTATTAGTCACATCTACATTGAAACACACAATGAAATGTATCTTTTTGCATTACTGAGAATGTTCTGGGGGCAGCCCACAAGTGTCGCCATTCTTCCAGTGCCAACATAGCACGCCCACAGCTCCTAACCTGTACGTCTTTGGAATGTGGGAGGAAACCAGAGCACCCAGAGGAAATCCACAAGACAAATGGGGAGAATGTACAAACTCCTTACAGACAGCGGCAGGAATTGAACCCAGGTCACTGGGTTCACAGTGCACAGTGTTAAATTGGGTGTGACTTAACCATATAACCACCAGAGTGTGCATGCCCACCAGTAACCACAAGGGAGTTCAGAAACGGACATCACACACTGACTGCTGTGAGGTTACAGGTTAATTTCACAGAGAAGTGGAACTTTTAATGGATTTAATAAATTCATTTTACTTTGGAGCCATGGCAGAGGTTTGTTTCTTTCAGTATTTTAATATAAAACATTTTGAAAATGGTTGAAAATCTCTCCAATTAAAACTAGTGCTGTAAAGCATCCTTACGAACCTTTGCATGCATTTACCATTTTCGGTGAGCGATGCTCCATACGATGACTCAAGAGTTGAATGACTGGCTAATCGTATTTTTATCATTTGAATAACGCCAAAATCACTTCCCTCCCACCCCATATTTATTAGTCACCAAAAATGAGCAAATATTTTAATACTCCATTGGAAGGGCAGCTCTTTTCCCAAATTTGAACTTCCATCTCATTGCTATAGCAGAGTGAGTGCCTGCTCAGATTGTGAACTTTCTGACCAAGCGGTTCATTTGCTAACTGTCTGAAGCATGGGTGTAAGTCTGTCTGCATTATGCTTGCATAACTAACCACAATGCAAAGATACAAATTGCTTTGAGAGTTCAACAAAGGTGGATATCACTGCAAGACCGCAGATGCTGGGATCCGGACAACCAATCTACTGGAGGAACATAGTGGGTCGAGCCCTTTGGCCCAACTAGTCCAGGCTGAGCAAGGTGCCCATCCAAGCTGGTCCCATTTGCCTGTGTTTGGCCCATAACCTCATGAACCTTTCCCATCCGTGTACCTGTCCAACTGTCTTTTAAATGTTGTTATTGTACCAGATTCAACCACTTCCTCTGGCAGCTCATTCCACATATGTACCACCCTCTGTGCTTAAAAAAGAAAATAAGTTTCCCCTTAAGTTAATACTTAAGGGGAAACTTATTTTCACTTTTTAATTGTGGAGTATATTCTGCCTGAGATATGGTTGTACTTTATAATTCTAGGCATTTACTTATTGAGAGCAGCTTCCTTGGGGGATTTCCTCAGATTCTTTCAATGATCGTTCACACTGAAACATTTTAGTTATTTAAAGGTATGTTATGCACCTCCACACATAGATGCATTTCCACAAGCGCATAGAGGACCAGCACAGATGCCCTTGCCTACCGAATCCTTCTCATTTTTCGATCTGATTCTGCTTTCCACCCCCACCCCTTATTTCATCCAATCTTGCCATCACCTTTTTATCTAGTGATCTACATTGTATCCCAGTATACATTTTCAACCTTGTTTCCAAATCCAGTGCCTGCCCTTATTTTTTTTTTGAAACCATCTCAATCACTACTACAACAAGAAGTTTACAGTCTTCCTTTTTTTTTGGAGTCTTGGTCACCCCAAATTTAATTATTTGACCAATGGCAAATATTCTTTCAGGTGTCACGCCACTAAGCTCTTGGAATCCTCCCTACTCCTTTCCATCTCTCCTTAAAATCACTGCAACCTTGTCCTTTGGCCACGTTTTTGGTTCTCTAACCTAAAATCATCAGAGGTGGCTTTGTGACAAAATTTATTTGTTCATTCTCCTCCTAAGTGCCTTAATGTGTTTTGCTCTGGATTTGTGGTCTGAGACAATAGAGAGTCATACAGTGCGGAAACACACCCTTCAGCCCAACTCATCCGTACTGACCCAGCTGCCTACCTGAGGGAGTCCCATTTGCCTGTGTTTGTCCCATATCCCTTTAAACTTTTCCTATTCATGTACCTGTCCAAATGTCTTTGAAACATTGGATTCCTCTGGCAGCTTGTTCCATATACCCACCATCCTCTGTGTGGAAAAAATTTGCTTCTCAGGACTCTTTTAAATCTTTCCCCTTGCACAAAAATAAACCTTTTGGTTTTAGCCTGCCCTACCCTGGGGAAAAAGGCTGTGATCATTCACCTTATGTATGTCCCTCATGATTTTATAAATCTCCATAAGGTCACTCGTCAGCCTCCTACGCTCCAGGAAAATCTCACCCTTTCCTTAGATCTCGCGGTAAAATCCTTGTGAATCTTTTCTGCAACCTTTCCAGGTTAATGATGTAATGACCGAGATTGGGGATCAATGTGGGAATATGGAATTGAGATAAATTAAGACGTGTTCATATTGATTGGCAGAGCAGATTCTGGGGTCTGCATTATGTGGTGTTTCTTACATTACCTCATTTCTTCTGCAAACAGATGAAACTGGTAATAGAGGGAGTATGTGGTCAAGGAGCTCACCTTTCACAGCTCTAGTAGTGACTTGGTCACCAAATATATTCAAAACAGATTGATAAAATTTTAGATATTAAAGGTATCAAGGGATATCTAAAATCAACCTTGATCTTTTGAGCAGCAGGGCAGGCATAAATGGGTGAATAATGTACTCCTGCTTCTGTTTTTTTTGTGTATTGGTAATTGGTTTATTATTGTAACATGTACAGAGATAAAGTGAAAAGCTTTTGTTTGCGTGCCATCCATACAATTCATTCCATACATAAGTACATCAAGGTAGTACAAATGAAATAAAAAACAGAGTGCAGAATTATAGTGTTACGGTTGTTGGTAGATGGTTTATTGTTGTCACATGTACCTAGATTGCTTGCATGCCATCCATACAGATCATTTCATACATTAGTACATCAAGGTAGTACAAAAGGAAAAACAACAACAATGCAGAACATAGCCTTGTCATTACAGAGAAGGTATGATGCAGGTAGACTAATAAAGTGCAAGGGCCATGACAAGGAGAAATCAAGAGTTCATCCTTATTGTATAAAAGATCCATTCAAGGGTCTGATGACAGCAGGTTAACAAGCTGTCCTTGAGCCTGGTGGTTCGTGTTCTCAAGCTTTTGTATCTCCCAGCCTTCAATTTGAATGGAGACACACTTTTAAACATATCAAATATAGGTCAGATAGTTTAATGAGATGACTCACAACAAATAACAGTGGTTGTTTAGGTTTGTAACTTGCACTTGAGCTTGCCAGCCTTGTTTCAGACATCTTGAGGGTAAATAATATGGAAAACTCTTGGGATGGGGGGCCTTGGAGAACTGCTAGACAGTGCATGCATTATGAAATGTGTGTTTGAAAAATAAACAAAATCAGACAACATTTGTTGTTCCATTTGCATTTTGTGTTTATTTAATTGTTTTCCCCCACATCTTTTCTGTAAGAGTAAATTTTATTCCACATCTTGCATTTTTGGGGAGAGATTCGTGAATTACATAAGGACAAAGCTCAGTATCCCGAACAGCTGTAACACGGGGGTTGCCTCTACTGATTTTTTTTATCTATAAAGTGTATTCATGTTTCTTTACGTTTAAAGTACACCCAGTTCAATTAAAATCCTTCCATTCTCTCCACTAAAGTGCCTCAATGATTCAACAGTCATATTATCAGAAATATTTTAATGGCGCTGGCTGTCAAGATCATGTTGGGTCCCCCATTCCATGTGGATAGGATATAGACCATAGAATGATACAGCACAGGAACAGTCCCTTCAGACACGATGCCTGACCTGACCATAAGGTTAATTTAAACTGCACATCTGCCTGCACGTGGTCCAAATCCCTCAGTTCCCTGCCAGTTCATCTCTCTATCTAAATGCCTCTTAAATGTTGGTATCATAGCTGCTTCCACCACTTCCTCTGGCAGCTTGTTCCAGGCACCTACCACTCTGTGTAAAAAAAAAACTTGCCTCATAAATCTTTAAACTTTTCCCCTCTCGCCTTAAAGCTATGCCCTCAAGCATCTGACATTTCCATCTTGGGATAAAGACTGACTATTTACCTATCTATACCTTTCATAATCTTATATGCTTCTATCAAGTCACCCCCTCTGTCTCCAATGCTCCAGAGAAGACTGTCCAAGTTGGTCCAACCTCTCCATACAGTATAGCTAACTGCACTGCATCTGTGATAGTGACCAGATAGTTTCTGATGAGTTTCGTTCTCCCCAGACTGGAGGGAAGAAGAGCTGAAATTATCCAGAGCTTTGCTCTTGCTCCCTGTCACTATCAGCATTTGTTCAAGCCAAGTTTTAATGATTAGATATGAAGGAGTACATTGGGCATTATCTCCTCGGAAGAGTTTTCTTTATATATAAATAACTGTTTATATATAAAAGGTATACATGTTTCCCATGTGTTTAATATACACATAATCCAATTGCTTTCAAGAAAGGCAGGATGATTGATTGATAACTGTACATCAAAATTGGAAAAAAATTAATAATTGAACAATTCTCAAGTACCAAACCAGAGAACAAGGCAAGTACAAAAAGAAAAGGGATGGGCAAAACAACTAAAAATCAAGTGGGATGATGTGGTGGCAACAACAACTTGTGTTTATATAGCTCTTGGAAAATAACAAAACCAACTGAAGTGTTTCACAGGAGCATTGTTAAATTAATTTGACAGCAGGCTTGATAAGGGTGACCGGTAAGGGATATGGTGATTTGGTCAAAGGGGTGTTTAAGTATCAACTTGCATTAAGAAAGAGGTAATGGTTTAACTCTAGAATTTTCTTGCTGAGGGTCTAGGGAGTTGAAGCAGATGGCAATAGTAGGGCAAAGATAGTCGGGAATGATCAAGAGGTCAGGAATGAGGGAGCGTAGTTATCTTGGAGAGGTTTAGGGTAGGAGTGGAATAGAGTTAGATAAGCAACACCCAAAATGCTGGAGGAGCTCAGTGGGTCAGGCAGCATCTGTGGGGAGAAATGGACAGTCAACATTTCACATCAAGGCCGTTCATTTGGACATCTCATGTCCGGATGAAGGGTCTTGACCCGAAGCATCGACTGACACACTGAGTTCCTCCAGCATTTTGGGTGTTGCTCCAGATTCCATCATCTGCAGTCTCTTGTGTCTCGAGTTAGAGAAGGCTGAGATCATGGAAGGATCTGACAACAAAGATGAATATTTTAAAACTGAGGCACTGTGGAACTGGAAGTCATGGTGGATCAGTAAGCCCAGGTGAATGAGACTTAGTGTAACAGAGTCTTGAATAGCCCTGTGACTGGAATTAGGGAGACCAGCCAAGGGTATCTTGAAGTAGTCTGTTGGCTGGAGAGAATATAAGCAATGAGTTCAGAAGAATTAATATGTTGTATAAGCCATGGTGAAA
Source organism: Rhynchobatus australiae (assembly GCA_034780895.1). Taxonomy (NCBI): domain Eukaryota; kingdom Metazoa; phylum Chordata; class Chondrichthyes; order Rhinopristiformes; family Rhynchobatidae; genus Rhynchobatus; species Rhynchobatus australiae. The sequence continues at coordinate 5,424,257 of JAUZTB010000011.1, forward strand.
ATTGCCATAGGAGATGGTGGCTGTGTTTGATTTGTCCCTCATGTCGGTTATAACATGATGTGTGATTTAAAGCAATTAAAAGTCCGTTCCTGTTGAAAACAGGACGTCTGCACAATGCAGTTGGCAGGTTATGAAAGAAAGCAACATTCCTGGCATTGCCAAAGGCTCTAATGTTATTACAAGATCATTGAAGATTATGTGACAGTTTTCCTTAAAGGCACAAAGTATCTCAGTCAGGAAGTGAAGCCACCTGTACATAAGACAGTAATGTCTCATTGATGAAAGTACATCCACTTTTAAGGCATGATGTCCGTGGTTACAATATTATAATATGCTCTTGAATTCTTTTCCTTGAATTTCCATTATCCGTTCCTCCCAAAGTTACTGACTCCAGCCTCAACAGAACCCCTTGGCACCTCATTTAATTAGCCATTTTTCATCTGAGACTCCAGGTAATGGGTTTCATCTGCTTCTCAAGGTAATGTGTTGCCAATTTCAGGCTGAGATGAGGAATTTCTTGTGAGAGACGTTATCAGAATTACTTTACTCCAGTGTGTTGCTTTAAGACATTAAATGTATTCAAGGCTGTGATTTCTGGAGTACAGGGGAATCGAGGGTTATGAAGATCAGGGAGGAAAATGTTGAGACTATTAAATGACTGAGCAGGATCGAGGGGATCTGTGGCATGCTCTTCTAATTTTTTTGTGTTCTTACTTGGTATTGATTGAAGGAGCTGACAGTAACCTGCCTGGTATGTACCTAGCATGCACTGACTTGAGCAGTTGGCATTGCTTCGTGACCAGGAATAGAAATGTAGAGCTGGCTTTGCTTCTCTCACTCTCCTTTCCACATTCTTCATACTGTAGGTTGCTGAATCCAATCATCTCTACCAGACATCTATCAAACCTATTATTAACTTGATTAGATCATGGTTGATCCCTATCTTGACTTGATTTACCTGCTCTTGTACCATATCCATCCTCATAAAAATCTCGTCAATCTCTTTTGAAATTGGCAGTTTGTTTTGGTGCCGATCTTGATATTCACCACCCTGTGTGTGAAGGCGTACTTCATGTATTCACCCTCTTTCAGTTTTATTGCCCATACTGTTGAATTAGTGGTCCTTGAAGGCAAGACCTAGAGCACAGATAGAACATAGCATACAGCCCAGAAGCAGCCCTTCAGCACCAATGTTGTGCCAAACTAATTAAACTAGTAATGAAAAGCCTACTAATCTCTCCTGTTTATGTGTCCATATCCCTCCGTTCTCTGCACATTCATGTGCCTGTCTAAGAGCCTCTTAAACACCTCTATCGTATTTCCCTCCACTACCTCTAGGCACCCACCACTTTCTGTATAAATAAAAACTTGCCCCACACATCTCCCAATCCATCGAAGCTGATTCCCTGTGTGTGCAACCTGACTGAACCTGAAATATTTATGATCATGTTTAGGCCACAAGAGGACACAGGTTTAAGGTGCTGGCGAGTAGGTACAGAGGAGATGTCAGGGGTAAGTTTTTCACTCAGAGTGGTGAGTGCGTGGAATGGGCTGCCGGCAACGGTGGTGGAGGTGGATACGATAGGGTCTTTTAAGAGAC
>JAUZTB010000011.1:11477183-11487592 GCA_034780895.1 Rhynchobatus australiae
TGCTGCTTAGTATACAAGAACAAGGAGGCCACATGAACACAATGACTTGTAAGGTCCACTCCAAACACAAACCACACTGACCTGACCTGCGAATCAGTCAAAGTCAAATTTATTGTCATATGCACAAGTACATCTATGCACAGGTGCAATGAAAAATGTACTTGCAGCAGCATCATAGGCACTCAGCATTAGCTAATCCTTTGTTGCTGCTAGGTCAAAATGCTGAACTGGGCTTGGATGGTCACATGAATGAGAGGAAAATAGAGGGATATGGGCATTCTGTAGGTGGCAGGGATTAGCTCTGTCGGCACAACATTGTGGGCCGAAGGGCCTGTTCTGTGCTGTACTGTTCTATGTTCTTCTATGTTCTCTACCTAAACATCACCATCTAATTTGGCATGGGAAGGAAATGCTGGATGTGCCATGGATAATCACATAAAAGTCTCAAATGCATAATTTTAAAAAGATCTTCATTTAAAAAAGAATGCTATCTTACTTTAAAAAACAGGGGTGTCTCATTCTTGAAATGATCATCTTGATGATAAGGATTCTACGTTGAAAACTAATTTGTGGAGAGAATGGACAAAATTGGAAAGATAAGATTTCCTTTTTCCAGGAAAGTCAAGCTAGGGCAGATTTTGCAGCAAAGGAATATTGAGAGAAAAAAGGAGACAGTATGTTTCATTTTTGGAATTTTATCAATGACTAAATACCTTGCATTATTTCTTTTAGTCCTGCAATACTATACACATGTAAGATTAAGATAAACAGTCAATCATAGAATAAATATTGCATCCTGATCAAGTAACTGAGTTTCTTCATGTTTTGAAATGACATAGAATTAGAAGAATTTTACCTTTTGGATGATGCCATTTTTGCCATAAATGGCAATTTGAATACATAGAACACCACAGCACAGTACAGGCCCTTTGGCCCACAATGTGCTGACATTTTATCCTGCTCTAAGATCTATCTAACCCTGCCCTCCCACATAGCCCTCCATTTCTCTATCATTCATGTGACTATCTAAGAGTCTCTTAAATGTCCCTAATGTATCTGGCCCCACAACCTCTGCCAGAAGTGCGTTCCACGCACCCACCATTCTCTGTGTAAAAAACTTACCTCTGACATCCTTCCTCCAATCACCTTAAAATTATGCCCCATTGTGTTAGCCATTTTCGCCCTGGGACAAAGTCTCTGACTGTCCGCTGGATCTATGCCTCTTATCATCTTGTATGCCTCTCATCATCCTTCTCTGCAGAGAGAAAAGCCCTAGCTCGCTCAACCTATCCTCATAAGACTCACTCATTTACTTCCCTCTTCACCACTGCTGGAAAGCTTCCGGTGTATTCCCAACCTTCTGAGGTTTCAGGCCATCCTAATTGTCTCTCATATCTCAAAGGAAACAATTAGTTTGTTCACCTGGTACATTTTTGTTTAAAACGTGTAACAGAGGCCTCATAAGTTAATGAAGCTGTGTATATAGTATATGAGTAATGAAGCTCTTTGTGATGTATATTGAATATTAGATGGAGGGTAAATTTACAGATCCTGCTTTTCCATCAAAGTTACTACATTGTCACTAACCCATGACTCCACAAAGGTAACTCCTGCTGGCTGCACAGACTCAGAATTTCTCCTCAGGTTTTCTCTGTGACATTGATGATCTCTTGGACTGCCCCGCGTAAAACTCTTTCCTCCACAATAATCCCCCTGCCTAACTTACACATGGTCACTCAATCACCTAACTATTAATGGTGACTTGAAAGAGGAACAATATTGAGTGGTGATTTCTAGCAAGAAGGCTGAGCACAGTACAGGAGACATGAGGAGGCGATAAAGAATCACTTGAGCTTTGACAACTGAATCACAGAAATCTACAGGGGAGTTCTGGTTCATTATATCAATGTTAGTACAGACTGGAACTAATGTAATGCAAGCTTATTGCCTTGTATTGTCCTTTATTTTTAAAGGGAATAATGAGATGACAAGAATTTCAATGTGAAGAGATTTGAGGAGTATAGGATTAGGGATGGAGCCTAAAAATTTGAGGAGTGAAATTAGAGGAATGAGGGCTGGTGAAAGTTTGGAAGATTCTGCCACAAAAGGTAGTTGATATAGGGTCAATTGTTAAACGGCATTTCAAGGTTGATAGGTTTTGTTTTGCAGCTCTTAAACATAAAGCTGAGTATCTGGAACGGAGATGTGATATGCAGATGATAGGGGACAGTACAGTGACACTGTGGTTGTTATTCAGCTGCTATCTGGAGACCTGGACTACCAGAGCGATGAGTTCAAATCTCACCATGGCAACTGAAGAACTTAAATCCAAGTGATTAAATAATTTGGAATATTAGGCTAGGTGTTCAATTAAATCTGCAATTAAAAACCTTGTGTCATTAGGAGATACCCTGAAGCTATTGGATTGTCATAAAAACTCATCTGAAATCTGTTACCCTAATCTGATCTGCCCTATATATAACTGAAATTGTTGTGTTGAGCAATCCTCCATTATGAATGGACAATGAATATTGGTCTTCTCTGTGATGTTCACATCCCATAAGGAAATAAGTAAAATAAACAATCACACTGAATGGCTTGAGGACATAAATAGCCTACTCCAGCTCCTATCTCTGGGGGTTTTCATGCGGTTGCTACCATCGACTGAGTGGTTTTCTCTGATAGTGAAGGAAAAGGCCTCCACTTGAGGTGTATTCCGTTTCTTTCCTTCATCCTTCTCCCCTGAAGTGCTGATCCATCTCCCATCTTGGCCTTGGTCAGGCCAGGTTCTGTGTGAATGGCAAGTGAACTGCGCGAGCCACAAGTGTGAATGAAAGCGGATGAAACAGCACCCAGTCATTCACTGCACACTGTTAGGCATCATTGTTCTTGTCAGTCAAATAACCTGCTAACAGAACCAGCCAGCAATTAAAGGGTCTCTGAGTAAATTGCCACCAACCCATAACATCAATCTCACCCACTTCTATTTTAACCAAACATTTCGAACAGTTAAAATCTCTCCAGGTGAACTGCCCATCAGCCCCTAACAATGACGTCACTTGCTTCTGTTTATAACCCCAGCTTGTGAGTAGGTGCTGTGAACGTCTGGCTGAAGTGGGGCAGAATGTGTGAATATTCAGGTTGGAATTTGATGATATTATTTCTCCCGCAGCTGCAAACTGAACTGGGGCAGCCAAGAACCACAGAGTTTTTCACACACCTAGCTGCAGCCTCATTAGAGAAGTTTATGGCTTTGTCCTGCAAGACAACACTGAAATCTTTCTCAGCGTCTTACTACGTTAACACTGGTGGCTGCTTCATTATTGGCTGCCTGGCGACGGGAACCACATCTCAAATTTCACCTAACCCATTCTGGCTCAGTACCCCTTCCTAGAGCCATAGAATGAGACAACACAGAGACAAGCCCTTCAGCCCAACTTGTCCATGTTGGCCAAAATGCCCATCTGAGCTAGTCCCATTTGCCCGCAATTGATCAATATCCCTCTAAACCTTTCCTATCTCTGTACCGGTCCAAATGTCTTTTAAATGTTGTTATTGTACCTGCCTCAACCACTCGTTCCATATACGCATCACCCTCTGCATGAAGAGGTTGCCCCTCAGGTCCCTAGTAAATCTTTCCCCTCTCACCTTAAACCTGTGCCCTCAAATTTTTGATTCCTTTCCCCTGGGGGAAGGAAAAACTGTGTGCATTCACCCTGTGTCTCTTATGATCCTGTCCATCTCAAATGGACAGCTGACCAGTCTTGTGCAGGGGTGACCTGGATGTCAGATTGCAAATTGTTAAAGTCATAGCAGTCTGACATTCTTCCATTTCCCACAGTGAGTTAGAATCAGGGCTTTTGGTGTACAGCCAACATGAAGGTTCTGCCACAGAACCTAGGCCTGGATCACATGAGCAGGTGGGCCATTGGGTTTGTGCAAGCTACTTGCAATAGACTCTGCTTTCTATTCTTTATTCAGCACCTACTTAAAGCAAAATACATAGGAATGAAACAATAAAAATTACTAGTATCTGCTTTGAAAGTGACAGATTAACATGACCAGTTAATCAAAGTGATTAGCATATTTATTTGTGTAATTCGATCAAGACAGTAATTCCTTTATAATAAGATTTACAAGTGCAAGTGATTAAGTAATTATCTTACATCTCCACAGATTAGAATTCCTCCAAGTTCCGCTGATTCTGCTTATCGATGATTACAGCGCTTAGTTAAAGTAACTGCTTTGCTCAATGAGGTTCATCTGTTCTTGGTCAAAAATTAAAGTGTTTATAAATGACCTCGCCAACACTGCAGAAAAAAAAACTAGACCTCTCCCCCTGCCTGTACCCACTTGCACCAGGTTCCCAGTCTTTGCTGTGCCTGCATTCACGGGAAATGTACACCAGGGAAATAAGTACCGCATATTAAATTCAATTGAAAAATTATGTACACTTGATAAAATAAAGCATACTTCTCTGCACTCACATACCTAAAAACAGCTATCAAGGATTCCTTTGTTGCTTCACAAGCAATTGCCTGAGGGGAGAAACTATTTCTCAAAAGTTCTATACTTACTCTCATATTTACAAAGTAATTTGATGGTTAGTGTTAATTTCCTAAATGCGGACATTAAAGGCCGTGCGGGAGAAAATTTTGAAAGAGAAAATCATAAAAACAGCACAGAATCAGTGAAATTACTACCATGTGTGCTTCACTGCCAACCAGATTGCAGCATAACTGCGTTTGACCTGCTGAACCTTTGCCAAATCAATTTTAAAGCCAATGTTCTCTAATGAAGGCCTAATTTTTATTGCCACTCCATTGACTTCAAAGTAGTTCAAGTTGCCAAACATAATTTCGCTAGAGGTATTTTCAGGTGCATTGCAAATGGCTCATAAATAATTTCCCCATTAGGCTATTTTCCCATTAAGCATCCCCCTTCTCAAACATTCTTTGTCTGTTATATCATAATTAAAGATTGCTTGGATTTTCAGACTAATCATGGAGTTAGTGCTGTTTTGTTTTGAAAATGACAATATAATTGGTTTTGATCTTTTCAATAAAATAAGCCATTATTAAATAGCAGAAACCGCTGCAAAGTACCCATACTAAAAAGGCCTTTGTACGCTAAGGGCCTTCACTTAGCACAGCATGGGGACTTTGTCGCATTCAGTGCTACATGGGGAAAAGTGAGATTTCTGTGGTCTGATTTCTCAGCACGGTAAAAGTCGGTTTGTAGAATCATTGCCATCACCTTTCTCTCCAAGACCATTTAGATCAAGAAAACTTGTAGACTAATAATTTCTTCCTTGCAGATAGTAACAGAATATATGTTAACCAACCTCTGCTAAATATAGGTCTGTGCTTCCTTTGGACAAATCCACGGAGAAGAGGGGAAAACAAACATTTGCTCAATTACCAATCAATAAAGAAAATACTTATTTTTAGTGCCTTCATAACTTCAGAATGCTCTAAAGTGTTTTATAAGTTCACTTGGTACTTTTAATACATAGCCACTGACGTAATAAGGACAGCCAATTTGCACTCAACACCAATGAGGTAATGGCTAGATAACTTCTCTGGTAATGTTAATTAAATATCGTCCACAATGATGCTTTTTCCTAAAAATAAGGCAGTGGGATCTTTTGTGTTGACCTTAGAGGGTTGCAATATCTACTGGGGAACAATTCCCTTTCACGTTGTACTGGAGCATTAGCCTTGATTTGGTGCTCTGGTGTTTGTAGTAGAGTTTGAGCCCAGAACCTCTCCAGAGGAGAAGGTTTCCATCGCTCTTCTCAACCCCAGAAGGAAAATCCAGTTTGAGTCTGATTGTTAGTATATAAAACTATGAAAGGCATAGATAGGAAAGATGGTCAGAGTCTTTTCTCCAAGGTGGAAATATCAAATACAAGAGGATATATCTTTCAGGCGAGAGAGGGAGTATTTGAAGGAGATGTGCGAGGGAAATTTTTCACACTGACAGTGGTAGGTGCCAGGAACACACTGCCAAGGGAAATGGTACAAGCAGATATGAAAGCAATGTTCAAGAGGCATTTAGACAGACACATGAACAGACAGGGAACAGAGCAAAATGGATCATAGGCAGGCAGTTCGGTTGACATCATGGTCGGCACAGCCGTGGTGGGCTGAAGGGCCTGTTCCTATATTGTACTGTTCCATGTTCTTCTCCTTAAAGCATTCCTTTTATTCAGCAACACCCCACACTCTAAAATCCTTTCTAAATCCTGCTTTTCTGTCTCCCTCCAGGATCTTTCCTCAAGCCTCACCACCTTGGCCTGCCCTCCTCAGTATTTCCTTCTTTGGCTTCTGTTTCTTGTTACACTTCCAGTATGTGTTTCAAAGGTGCTCACACTAAAAGCAGGTTGTTATATGCTGATGGCCCTCCTCTAAGTTGGTTCACCCAAGCCATGAATCAAGTCAAGTTGTCACAAGTCAAGTCGAGTTTATTGTCATATACAAAAGTAGGGTGAGGTACAATGAAAAACTTGTTTGCAGCCTAGATTCAGACAAAGTACAAGTTAGACATAAATTATGCATAAATTATACCAGACACTGAAGAAAAAGACTGTCAAAACAAGACATTAGTGCAAAATAAACACAATCAGAGGCAAGTCTATGGTAGTGCAAGAGGTGGTCTGTTGTGCTCTGTTGCTAAGGTAGGATTAGGGTTGTGCAGGTTGGTTTAAGAACCTGATAGTTGTAGGAAATCAGCTGCTCCTGAACCTGGTAGTGTAGGAATTCAGGCTTCTGTACCTCCTGCTTGACAGTAGCAGCGAGAAGAGGGCATGACTTGGATGGCTGCGATTCTGGATGATACATGCCACCTTCTTGAGGCAATGCCTCCAGTAGATGTTTTCAGTCGGGGGGAGGGCTATGTCCATGATGGACTGGGCTGTGTCCACCCTGCAGCCTCCTGCGTTCCGGTATGTTGGAATTGCCGGACCAGGCCACGATGCAACCAGTCAGGATACTTTCTACAGTGCATCTGTGGAAGTTTGTTAGAGTATTTGGTGACACGCCAAATCTCCTTAAGCTTCTACAAAAGTAGAGGCTCTGGCGCACCTTCTTTGTGATTGCATCCAGGTACTGAGCCCAGGACAGGTCATCCAAGATGTTAACACCCAGGAATACTTCTGTTCATGGGCACAACTGAATTGATTTAGTGACAGAAGGATCAACTCCCAGTGGATGCTCTTGGAGGCTTGGGCAGAAAATAACACTAGCCTTGGTTATGAAGCTAATAGTTGGGAAGCAAACTGCCCAGATTCACAGGAGTTATCGGGAGAGTACTCAGGACCTTCAAGGAATTTTCTTCTAAATTGCTGAATTTTTGATATTTGACCAAAATTGGCTTCGTACTTCAGTCTAACAATTTTCATGTTTCACTCTAACAACAAAAGTTTGTGCCCATTCTCTTCACCACCTGTTTCCCTCCACCCCCAACCACCCAGTACCACTCATCCTCCCCGTCCTAATGCAAACGTTCCCTCAACACCTCCTCCCCTCGAGTCCGATCCATAATACTTGGCACTGCTTTGCGTTCTGTCCATTTGAGTACATTGTGCAAAATCTGCCTGGTTTAAAGGGAAAAGTGCCAGGATATTTTCTTCTCCCTCACAGGAGGTCAAAATATAAAATTTTATTGCAAAAGAAAGGGTCTCTTAATGAGTAATTAAATGCAGGAAGCACGGCCCAAATGAATGAGATTTTACAGGGCCTATTGTGAGGTCATGAACTGAAAGTATAAGTTTTGTGGATTCCTTCTTCAGGAAAGCCAGACAAGATGATTTAATATTAGTTAAGAACTGATTTTGCTTCATTCCCTTCTGCCTTTTACCGACTAATGTTGGGGAGGGGAGATGAGAGACATGCACATGTCAATCCTGCCTTGTATTTTGGCTGTAGGTGCATATCGAAGTCCATAGAGTATGGAAAATATTAATAGTCAATTGTCCTGTGCATGTTGGTTTTAAGAGGGTCAAATAAGCTTGTTGAGGATGGAGAGTCAGCCTCTTTAATACAATAAAACAAATCAAAAAATTGGAGACAAGAGAGTGCAGGGGGTGGGGAAGGGGCTGCAGAAGACTTTTGAGGAGTATCATCTTCCAGAAGTGCAATGGGACCTGTCCTTTACCTTTGACTTAGTCAGCTTTGAGTATTATTGTTGTATGCTGACATAACTATACAGGCCTGCATCTCTCAAAGACCAGTACAGACGTCAATGGCTGCATCTGTTGGCCAGCTCAGGTTTTAATAGACCAGTTAAACTGCGCATTTAGCAGCCAAGTGAAATTTAAGAACGTAACAAATTATAGAAGGAGAAGGCCAAACATTTCTCAAGGCTGGTCCACCATTCATTCAGATGATGGCTGAAGCCTTACATCATACAGTTTCCCACATGATCCTGAAATTCCATGTCCAAAAATCTACCCATTGCAAATCTGATTGACTATTGGAGTACAGAATTCCAAAGATCCACGAGGGACAAATATTTCATTTCATCTCAGTCCTAAGACTCTGTATGTGGAGACCTCTTAGTGTCTACCCAGTCAGAATCTTACATGCTTTAATGAAACCTGTGATCAGGCTGCAGTCAAGTGAGATATGTAAGGCCATCTCAAGGGGGGAGGGGTGGTCTCACGCTCTTTCAGATTTGATCACGTATAGAGTCAAGGAAAAGTACAGCATGGAAATGGGCCCCTCAGCCCACACCAACCATCAAGTACCCATATTTACACTAATCCCACCCCAACTCATTTTATTCTCCCTCTCCAACCCTCCATTCCCATCAAGTCCCCTCCAAATTCGACAAACCATCTACAGACGAGGGACAATTTACTGCGGCAAATTAAGCTACCAATCCACACATCTTTGTAAGCCAGAGGACCCAGGGAAACTGCACACAATCACGGGGAGAATATGCAAACTCTACAGAGACAGCACCTTAGTTCAGGATCGAACCTGGTCACTGCAGTTGTAAGGCAGCAGAACTATTAGCCCCACCACTCAGCCGCCAGCATTATATTTGAGTGTTGCCAAGTATGAAACGAAGTTTGCAGAGGGTTAAACTTTCAAATGTTTCAGGGACTATCAGGTTGAAATGTGGAACCTGTCACCTCTACTTCACTGTTAGCATTTCAGTGCACAGTCTTGACTCACCAGGGAGATCAGCTGTGAGGAGCAAGTGAGTCAGCCTCTTGAACCTGAACCTATGCCAAGATTCAATTAGATTATGGCTCATGTCCACCTCTAGTCCATCCATCTACCTTGGTCCTGTACACAGCCTTAATACACAGCCTCAGTATACAGGTTAAGACATGTATGACCAAAACAACAAGAAGTGTCTTCACCCCGTGGATGACTTCTCTATCGAAGAAGGCAATGGAGGGCAAGTCACTGAAATTATTTATTCAAGGATAGCTAGATGCAAAAGACATCCAGGGGTATAGGGAGAGAGCAGGAATGTATTGAGATAGAAGATCAACCATTAAATGGCAGACCAGGTTCAAAGGGACAAATGTTTTAGTCCTGCTCCTATTTTCTCTGATCTCTGTTTTTTCCAAAGAAAAATTATCAATCACACATTAAAATGGAAAGAGCTGCAGAGAGAGAGGTGAAGAGAGAGACAACTACAGAAAGATACACACAGAGACAGATAGACACTGAAAGACAGAGAAAGAGGGAGAGAGGGAAAGTTAATGTTTCAAGTCAATGACCTCTCATTAGTAAATGAAAATCAAAATAACCACAGATGTTGGAAATCTGAAATAAAAACAGAAAATACTGGAGACACCCAGCAGATCAGGCAGCATCTGTGAAAAGGGAAACAGTTAATGTTTCAGGTCTTGTCAGAACCTTCATCGGCACCCCTTCATCAGAACTGGAACAGTTCGTAAATAAAGGGGTAGGGGTGGAAGAACAAGGGGATGTGTGTGTGATTGGGTGGAGACCAAGAGAAACTGAATGACACAAATGGTGGTGGTGTTGGCTGAGAGAGGGTGGTGAAGGATTGATAATTGCAGCTGATCTGTCCAGAGGAAATGTAAATGGAAGGCAAAGAGGGAGAAAGAAATAAAAGCTGGAACTGTGAGATGGAAGTTATTACAGGAGCTGGAAAGGTGAAATTAAACAAGGACCAAGGATAAGGTCAGAATCTGAATCTGTATCAGGTGTATTATCACTGACATTTGTCATGAAATTCATTGTTTTTCAGCAGCAGTACAGTACAAGACATTAAATTTACTATCAGTTACAAAAATAAGTAAATAGTGCAAAAGAGGAACAGTGAGGTGGTGTTCATGGACCATTCAGAAATCTGATGGCGGAGAAGAAGCTGTTCCTGAAACATTGAGTGTGGGTCTTCAGGCTCCTGTACCTCGTCCCCAA
>JAUZTB010000011.1:12438633-12451863 GCA_034780895.1 Rhynchobatus australiae
CTATACAATTGCAAAATAACTATAACCTGGAAGTCATATACAGCACATCTGATGAGTTAGGCAATCTAGTTAGCGTAATAAATGAATGGTTTATCAGGAATACCAATTATAGTGGGTACCACATACTGAAAATTTTAAATTTTAAAATTATTCTCAACCCCTCCATGGTCTCATCCACCACTCTCACTCTCTGTAACCTTCACCAGCTACACAATCCGCTCAGCCACTCCTCCATTCCTGACCTTGCGCTCATCCCCAATTTACATCGCTCCACCATTGGCAGCCATGTCTTCAGCTTCCTCGACCCTAAACATTTTTTTTTCCTCTCTACCTCTTTTTGCTCCTTTAATTGGGTTCTTAAAAACTACCCTTTTCATCGAAATGTTAAATGTCTCGTATCCCTATGTGGACTGGTGTCAATATTTGTGAAGCAAACCATTGCAGCTCTGATCATTTTGCAGCATTAAAAAAGTTCAATGAATGTAAGTGATTGCTCATGCAATGGCGACGGTGCATGTAGGAGGCAGTCCTCCACCTCTGGATAATCATGCTGCAAGTTAATATTGCATCTTTACTGGAGACTGTATATTTGTATAGACACAGTATTGGAAGTAGGCATGAGTCTGGGTCTCACTACACTGATATGGCCCAGGGAGCATTTAGGGATGGACAATAAACTCTGGCTTAACAGTAACTTCACACATACTGAGAATTAGAAATAATACATCTATTTTTGAACTGCAAGTTCTCTGCCTTTTTTCAACTAAAGTTAAGTTCATTATTTTTCCAACCTGTGTGAATGGACTGAGTGAATGCAACTGTAATCATAATAATAAACTCCATTTCTAACCCAACTGCTCTGCCCGGGACCGCAGGAAACTGCAGAGAGTTGTGGACACAGCCCAGCACATCACGGACACCAGCCTCCCCTCCATGTCTTTACCTCTCGCTGTCTTGGTGAAGCAGCCAGCATAATCAAAGACTCCACTCACCTGGATCATTCTCTTTTCTCTTCTCTTCCATCAGGTAGAAGATACAGGAGCCTGAGGGCACGTACCACCAGACTTGACAGCTTCTACCCCATTGTGATAAGACTATTGAATGGTTCCCTTATATGATGAGATGGACTATGACCTCATGATCTACCTTGTTGTGACCTTGCACCTTATTGCAGTGTACTTTCTCTGGAACTGTGACTCTTTACTCTGTACTGTTATTGTTTTTACCTGTACTACATCAACGCACTCTGCACCAACCCAATATAACTGCACTGTGTAATGAATTGACCTGTATGATCGATATGCAAGACAAGTTTTTCACTGTACCTCAGTACGTGACAATAATAAACCAATACCGATAATAGGAACCTGAGGGGCAACTTTTTCACCCAGAAAGTGGTCAGTATATGCAATGACAAGTTGGTGGTACTTGGATAGGAAAGGTTTAGAGGAATATAGCCTCCACACCTCTCTGAGGTATAGAATTCCAGAGATTATTTACTTACTTAATACCTTGGCAGAGAACCCCTTTCCACGCCCTTGCTGACTACAAAAGATAAGATTGACTTGACGGATGCAGTTACCTGGAATAGCCAGATGGCACAGAGCCATGTCCCACAGCTTTTCCGGCAGCTCTGACATCCAATGGGCAAACTGATTCCGGAGGAGACTTGGAAACACTATCTGCTCCTTCATCCTCGAATCTGCCATTTTCTGCAACAAAAAGTGCAAGGGAATTGTTAGTTTTATTTGATGTTCTGGCTATATAATGGCTGTTCTTAAGTAATGGTACTCCATCAGGATACAAGGACAAGATTCCCTAATCCCCTCAGACCAGAACTGTGTAAATTGGACAGGTGCCAGGTGCCCAGTTCTCCCCAATTAAAATGACTGTGGCAACAAACTATTGAACCCTTATCGTATAGAACCCTTATCAGATGGACTCTGACCTCACGATCTACCTTGCTGTGACCTTGCACCTTATTGCACTGCACTTTCTCTGTGGCTGTGACACTTTAACTCGGTACTGTTATTGTTTTTACCTGTACTTCCTCAATGCACTCTGTACTAACTCAATGTAACTGCACCGTGTAATGAACTGACCTGTATGACCAGTATGCAAGATAAGTTTTTCACTGTACCTCGGTACAAGTGGCAATAATAAACCAATACCAATCCAATTGAGCCAATAATAGACATGCTGCAATAATGGTGGTGGGCTCACAAGAATGACATGTGTGGTCAAATTTAGTTTGAACAGGATATTAAATTCAGGAAGTTGGATGAACTGAACTTGAACTCAGATCACAGAAACATATACTGTATTCTGCATGATCTAAAATACCACACATTTCCAATAATTTCAGCACACCTTAAACAAGCAATATTGGCAAATATCAAAAAAGCAAAACCCACAGATGCTGGAAAATGTTGGCAAATACCTGGGAGCAAATCATTCATTTGTTCACCATGATATATTATCCAGTGAGTTTAACTCTGTTTGCCCAACTACATTTAGTTTCACACTGTTTGTAGGCATAAGATGTAATGTAATGAGGTCATAATGATTTCAAAAGCAGAATTATGCAAATTAATCAATCATGTTATTGGGGTGGGTGGGGGGGGTGTAATTTTTATGCCAAGAAACAAGTGGGTTTCAATCAACTGGTAAGTATAAATCTTAAACCCAAATCCAACCCAGTTCAAGCTGTGGTTTTAAACAAAGGCACGATGCAGAGATCTATCCAGTCACTGAAAATGCGTAAGGAAGTTGCATGCTTTCATTCTGAACATATCCAGTTTTTAAAGTTGAGCTGGATACTCTGGCCTTTGGAAACCCAGCAGGGGAAACGTGAGACAGTGGCGAAGTGCCTTTACAGTAATGCATGCGGCCAGGGAAGGAGTTACTTCCTCCCAGCCTCACAACCCAGCTTTAAGGGTCTACCTGAACCACACATCTCTGAGCATGCTCCAAATCCCACAGCCCACTTACGATCCTCAGCATCACTTCCCAACTACCCCGAGCATTCCAGGAGACTGGGAAGGGTGGAGATTGGGGGTGGGCGAGGGAAAATAGATCAGCATTCCATAGTGTGTTTGAAAGGGGGGAGCTGGAGCTGAGGAAAGTGTCTGGGGATTGGGGAAGGGAGACTGAAGTGGGTATAGGGATGGGAAGTAGGAAATTGGAGATGATGGCTAAATTCCTCTTAGGCCCATCGGGCTGCACCCTCACCTCAGAGTCAGAAGTTGTTTGTTCAAGTTCCAGACCAGAGACAAGCACAAACAATCCAGCGCAATACTGAGGGAGTACCATACAGTCCTCCAGCAAGACAATGAGCCAAATTATATTTAATTCAGCTCATCAACCAACCTTCCCCACCCCTTCCCCATGTGCTCTCCCCACAATGATACTAACCTGGTATGGATGTGTTGATTTGATTCAATTGTCCTAGCCTTCCAAATTTCAGTCTGGCAATAAGGTGCAGAGAGGTCTGAGTGGTGACTGAGCCTCAGAGACCCCACCCTCATAACACCCTGACAGCCTCTGATAGGAGACAAGGATGGAGGTGGAGCCTCATGTCCCGTCCAAGTTACCCAGGCTTTGCAAGAGTTTCTAAATTTTTCTGTTGTAAAGAAACATCAGAAGACCATAAAACATTAAAGTTGAAGAATTAAAATATTTAAACCTGATCATCAAAAACATTAAAGTAAAAACAACAACTTACCTTTTCCTTCCTGATCTCCAGGTCAGGGATCCTTGAGGATTGGGGAAATGGATTCTTCACCAGATGCGATCCCAGGAGAAGCCCAGTACAATGGGGCTACACAAGCAAACCACATCAGGTCGAGCGATTGATGTCTCACCGCCTATTACTCAGCTTGTCCCAGATTTACAGCAGGGCCATACAAGTCCAGGTCACTGATGGTTCTCAAGAATCACCAACTCAATCCACTGAACGCAGCCGCTCTGTTCTCTCAAGTGGATGTAAAAGGTGCAAAGATGATTGTTCAAGGAAGAGGATGAATGTTATTTCTAGTATCCTGCAAAATATTCATCCTCCAGTTAATATCAGTTAAAGTAAAATCTGCCCATTGTTTGTTGAAGCTTGCTGTGTACTAACTGGCTGCCATTTTACTACTTTGCAACTGTAACTATACTTCCAAAGTGGCCCTTGGCTACACAGAAGGGCCAGAGAAATATTTCCTCATGTCAACAGGAGGAGGCCATTTGGCCTATTGAGTACCTTCTGGCTCAGAGAAGAACCTCATTCCCCAGTGATTTTTCCTTGAACCTAGAACCTGAGAATAAGGGCCTGCACTATGCTGTAGGGTTCTACGTTCTACTATCCCCATGTAAAAGTCGACCTGCGCTCTGTAATAAATCAGACTTCAGCAGAACCAAGGAGCGTACAAAAAGTCCCTTTATTCTTTAATGCTAACGGGAGTGGGAGTACCTGGAAGAGCAAACCATCAGTGTTGCTCTTCCCTGCACAGGGCCCGACTCAAGGAATACAGGGTGCTAACAGACTTAAATACATTGTTCTTCGGTGGGTGTCCACCTACTGCATTGGCATACCCACATTTGGGTATGCTTGACCACCTCACACTACCATTGCTCCCAGATAGGCTAATACATCTTTCAGTTAGTCAAAAACAACCCTGTTCTTGTGGCCTTGCAAGTTTCATAGTTCAGTAACTTCTTATCAACCACGCCACATTCTACAGAAGTGGCTCAAGCTGTTCAGCATTAAAGAGAGAGACAGTAACCCTTTATTCACCAGAGCTCCCTTCCCATTGTCTTCTACACCCACATTCCCATCAATTCTACCACCCACTTACACGATGAGGGATTACAGTGCCCAATTAATTTACCAATCTGGATGTTTTTACAGTGTGGGAGGAAACTGGAGCACCCAGGAGATACAAGTACAGTCACAGGGAGAGCGTGCGAAGCCCTCCAACACAGTCGGATCTGCAGGTCACAAAGCAAAGCGAGTGGCTGGGACCATGAGGGAGGGCAGCTCTACCAGCCGCACCGCTGTCCCACCAACCAGTAGAAACAACAACAAAAGGTGCTGGAAAGACTCGGTCGGTCGGGCAGCATCTGTGGAAAGAGAAACAGAGTTAATGTTGCTGCATTAAAAATGTATCACAATAGCAATGTAATGTCACTTTACAGCAACCCATTACAAACATCAGAACATTATTACTTTGTGACTGTAACACCCTCTAAACATGCCCTCATTGCCAGGTTCTGACCTGAAACGTTAACGTGGTTTCTCTTTCCACAGATTGTTCCCTGACCTACTGAGATTTATTTAATTCATTCTTTATCCAGAGAAATGGCAAAGTTTAATGCGGGGCGGGAGCTGGAGTTGTTTCTCTCCTACTCTCGCTCAGTCTCTCACTCTCGCCCTCCTGATGTGACTACCCCACTAGCGTCCTTTCAAAGATGTTTTATTTTGATGCCATTTGCAGTAATTAATCAGCAAAAGCGGAGACTGGGGCCCCATGAGGGCTACCTCCGCGGTAACGAGGAGGAGCTGAGAAATGTCGACCTAATGAAGAAACCAGGCAAAATAACAAACCGGCTGGAAACAAGATTTCGGCATTGGCAGCTCACAGACAACTAGAACTATATTTTGTGGAATGGGACTGTAAACAAACAATGGTGACACTGTGAACGGAAGGAAAGAAAGCGCTACCGTGTCTCCCCCCGTCCCGGGACCCTGGGACCGTGTCTCCCCCGTCCCGGGACCCTGAGTCCCGGTGCCCCGGTTGCGGGTTCTCCGCTGTCGGTGGCCCGGTCTCTCTCTCTACTCGGGTGTCGCTGTCTGTGCGGAAGTCCAGGGGGGCGGGTGTTTCTCGTCTATGCTTTCCCGACACACGTGATAGTTCAGTTCAACCTAACGCGTGAAGTCGCCTCCCCAACCTCGCCCTCGGTAGGAGATGTTGCTGTGTGTTATTGTTATTGCATTAGTCTCAGCAAAAAGAAGCTTACTGTCATCATGTGCGAGTTAAAGATCCAGTGTGTATATGTAATCCTGTGGTAGAAAGGCAGGAGCTATTTTGCTAACTGCCCAAACGTTGGTCCTGCTCCCCTGATCGAGTAAAACTCGGATGTTGTTAAAATAACAAATGGAGTCTCTTTCCAACAGCAGATGGCAAATATCACAACTTATCCATAGGGTCACAGAGCAGAGAAACAGTCCTTCACCCAACCACCAAGTGTCCATCTGCACTAATGCTGTCTACCATCAGTTGGTTCAATACCTGGGTAATTCAAATGCTCTCCTAGATATCTCCTGAACATTGTGAGAGTCTCTGCCTCCAGCCAGTGTTTTCCAAACTCCAACCACCCTCTAGATGAAAAAAATTATTCTTTATATTCCCCCCTAAACCTTTTACTCCTTACCTTAGACCTGTGTCTCTGGGTATAGATATCTCTGCTCAGGTGAAGAATCTACTTCTGCCTACCCCATCTATACCCCTCATAATTTTGTGCACCTCTTTCAGGTTCCCCATCAGCCCTCTCTGCTCCAAGAAAAACAACCCCAATCAATCCAGTCTCTCTTCATAAGTGAGGCTCTCAATCCCAGCAACGTTCTGGTGAACCTCCTCTGCACCTTATCATGGAACCATACAGCACAATACAGGCCTTCCAGCCCACCATGTTGTGCCGACCTTTAAACCATACCTAAGACTAACCCCTTCTTCCCACATATCTCCTCTATTTTAAATTCCTCCATATGCTTATCTATTGGACTTGACCAACATATGAGCCTCCACCACTACCCGAGGCAGTGCATTCCATGCACCAACCACTGAGTGAAAAACCTCCCCCTGACATCTCCCTTGAACTTCCCACCCATTACCTTAAAGCCATGCCCTCTGGTATTGAGCATTGGTGCCCTGGGAAAGAGGCGCTGGCTGTCCACCTATCTATTCCTCTTTAAGCAGTCATGTTCTTTCTATGCTGAGGTGATCTCAGTGGTGCATAATACTGCAGATGAGGCCTCACCAATGTTTGATAAAGCTGTACGATAACTCCATGCTCTTATAGTTTATGGCCTGGCTAATGACGATGAGCATTCTGTTATAATTGTAACAGTTCCTTAATGCCATTGGTATATTGGACATAAGGGAGATGCATTTTCATGAATGAGACTCTTGAATTGAGTCATGGAGCGTGTAAACAGGCCCTTCAGCACAGTTTGTCCACACCAAACCAGATATCTGTCTGAGCTAATCCCACTTGCCTGCATTTGGTCCATATCCCTCTTGGCTTTTTCTACCAATGTACCTCTCCATGTGTCTTTTAAACATTGTAATTATACCTGCCTATACAGCCTCCTCCATCAGCTCTTTCCATATACCCACCACCCTATGGGTGCAAAATATGCCCCTCGTTTCCCTATTAAATCCTTCCCCTCTCACTTCAAATCTATATACTCTAATTATAGACTCCCCACTCTGGGGAAAACATTGTGAACATCCACCTTAACTACACCCCTCACGATTTTATATACTGTATCTCTATAAGGTCATCCCTCAACCTCCTACACTCCAGGAAACTCACGCAGACATGGGGAGAATGTAAAAACTCCTTAAAGACAGTGGCCAGAATTGAACCCAGGTGGTTGACACTGTAAAGCGTTACGCTAACCACTACACCAGGCACATTGCCCCTCAGATTCCACTGAATTCAGCAATTTCAGATCAACAGCCACTTGAACTCTGGGCCGCACATTACCGGAATTCACTTTCTCTGGTGATTTCAGATTTCATTTGCCTTTACACCTCCTCAGGCAAAGCTATTGTTTTTCACCAGTCTCCACCAGCGTCTCTCAGCCACCTGCACCATCCATCCCTCCTGCCCTTCACAGTACAACAGATCCTCCGTATCGTTTCCTCTGATCCTCCCCTGCCTTCTGCACAACTTAAATATTATTTTTTCCCATTTCAGGCCATCAACCAGAAACATTATCTCTAGTTATTTTTCCATATACAGTCCCTGATCTGTTGGGTATTTGCAGCATTTTCTGTTTCACTTTACACAATTGAAAACACTCATTGGGAAGTATGTTATCTTTCATTATCACCACCACATGGTTACACTGGCACAGAGTATAAACTGGCCAAGGAGGGTGTAAGCTGCGTGAAATTCCTCAATTGGCCCCATTAATGATGAACACGCCTTCTTTCATTGATAATCATTTTGGATCAACTCAATACCACAGATGCAGCCTAACCTGCTGAGTACCTCCGGCATTTTCTGTTTTTAGATTTCCAGCATTTGCAGTTTTTTTTTATTTTCAATTCCTGTATCCTGAATTGAAACCTGCACAAGACATGGTAATCATTTGTAAAATATCTGTTTTTTTTTATTTCAACACACGGATTTAGTGAAGAGATCTGAGAGAAGACAAATCAAGGGGCATTTGTATGGCATGGCTGTACAAGGCCATGGTGAAAGTACATAGCATTAAATGAAGGGTGATATAAGAGTTGTAGAAATACTTTTAAATTGTTCCACCTATTTTTTTTCTCTTTTAAAAATGCTTATCTCAAGCAAAATAATGAAAAAACTGTTATTAGAATACTTTAAGATCATTTCTTTAGTTAAATATTTTTTATAGCGGACAAAATATGTGATAAAAGGAGAAGTAAATGTGTCTCGGACGGGAAATGCCAAAGTAAAGAATGTAAACATTCAGGTCTGGGAAGAGGATAAACATCTGATTAAAGCATTTACTGTGCTCTTTTAAAAAAAGATTGTTGCAGATTCTATGCTGCATAAACACCTCAAAATATGGCCCACTTAAAGGTCCAATCATATTGCAACAACACAAACCAATTTTGTGATATACCGTAAAAATAGAACCATGCTTTAAGGTAGAAACGAAAAACTGGAGATGGTGGAAATCTAAAATTAAAACAGAAGATTAACAACGGGTGAGAATGTAGGTGGCATGGTTAATAAGTTTGTAGATGACACCAGAATTGGTGGACAACTAGGATGGGATGCAACACACAAAATGCTGGAGGAAATCAGCAGGTCGGACAGCATCTATGGAGGGAAATGGACAGTCAACATTTCGGGCCGATACCCTTCATCTGGACTGAAAGATGGAGGGGAGATAGGCAGTGCAAAGAGGTGAGGTGAAGGGGTGGAGCAAGAGTTGGTAGGTGACAGGTGGATCCAGGTGAGGCGGGGGTGATGATAGGTAGATGGAGGAGGGGAGAGTGGGAATGGCCCCAGAAGCCGGGAGGTGATAGGCAGAAGTGATGAAGGACTGAGGATGATGGAATCTGATAGGACTGTGGAGCACGGAATCAAGTGAGGGAGGGCAGAAACCACAATCATGCAGACTTTGATGGTATGGACAAGATGGGCAGAAGGGACTGTTTCTGTACTATATAACTCTATGATTCAATGCTCACAGGGAGGTGATAGGTAGATGCAGGTAGATAGGTAGGTCCATGTGCCCACCCTGCCTCCCCTCTTTTCCCTCTTTTGTCCACCTATCACTGCTCTGCTTTTCCCTCCTATATATCAGGCTTCCCCTCTTCCTATCTTCAGTCCTGAGGAAGGGTCCTGACCCGAAACATTGACCGCCTGCTTTTCTCCACGGATGCTGCCTGGCCTGCTGAGTTCATCCAACCTCATTGATCTATGTGGCGCTACTGTTCCATGTGCCCAGGAGCACTGATAGGAGCCCTGGCTTTAGTGACTCAGAACAATCACCTGATATGGAGCATTTATTGTGTGTAATTCTGGTCACCCCATTATAGGAAGGATATGGAGGCTTTGGAGAGGGTGCAGAGGAGGTTCACCAGGATTAGAGGGTATGAGCTCTAAGGAGAGGTTTGAAAATCTTGTGTTATTTTCTCTGGAGCATCGGAGGCTGAGAGCAGTTTATTATAAGATTATGAGAGGCATAGATAGGGTAGACAGTCAGAATCTTTTTCCCAGGGTAGAAATGTCTAATGTTAGAGGACGTGCATTTAAGGTGAGAGGAGGAAAGATTGAAGGAGATGAGCAGGGCAAGTATCTTTCACACAGAGAGCAGTGGGTGCCTGGAACGGGCTGCCAGGGGTGGTGGTGGAAGCAGATACAACAGTAGCATTTAAGAGGCTGTTATATAGACCCATGAATATGCAGGGAATGGAGGGATATGGATCATGTGCAGGCAGAAGAGATTTAGTTTAGTTCAGCATCGTGGTTGGCACAGACACTGTGGGCTGAAGGGCCTGTTCCTGAGCTGTACTGTTCTATGTTCCTTGTTTCTGGAAAGCCAGTCAACACCTTCGCTCCCACATATCGTTACACCAAGTGTGCCTACATGAGATTACACAGAGGAAGTGCAGTGTACACTCTACCTGCACTGCACTTTCTCTGTAGCTGTGACACTTTACTCTGTACTGTTGTTGTTTTTACCTGTACTACCTCAATGCACTCTGTACTGACTCAATGTAACTGCACTGTGTAATGAATTGACCTGTAAGATCAATATGTAAGACAAGTTTTTCACTGTACCTCGGTACAAGTGATAATAATACAATACCGATACCAAGACAAATGTCCTAGCCCAAGAAACAGGACACTGCCTACAAGCTGCAAGCGTGATCTTAAAATCAGAGCACTTACTTTCCACGCACCCTCTGCTGGCTCATGTGCCACAGGTTAATTGCATATTGTGATTTCAGCACATGTTATCCAGCACCATCCAATTTTTCCCTTGGCTATTTATCTTTCTGGTAGATCACAGAACAATAGGAGCCCCTTCAGTTGTAACAAATGTGGCAGTGAGTTTCATATCATGACCAAAATAATACACATAATTCAAACAGAAGGTGATTGTCAGGAGAAAAGGAAATTGTATGTAACAAATGCCAGTATGAAATAATGGTGTGAAATGAACAGAAATCCACTAAACAAGGACAACCTCATACAGCCCGTCAGGACCTGGAGTGGTATCAGGGAGACTGGAGCCAGGAGACTGGGAGTGAGTGTAGAGACCAGCACTTAAGATATAAGATAGATATCTTTATTAGCCACATGTACATGGAAACACACAGTGAAATGTATGGATGTTCTGGGACAACCCGCAAGTGTCACCACACTTCCAGTGCCAGCATAGCATAGCCACAGCATCCTAACCTGGATGCCTTTGGAATGTGGGAGGAAACTGGAGCACCCAGAGGAAACCCACGCAGATATGGGAGAACGTACAAACTCCTGACCACAAGACCTGGGAACAGCTGTATCAACCTGGTGTGAGAGGGATGCAAACAATGAAGGGGTGAATGAACTCTGGGCATCTTACTATGGATAGATAGTAAAAGTTTGTTTCAACTGGTGAGTGAGTGGGGGACAATTTACACTGGACGGAACAAGGAGAGGGTTCTTGAACCGAGGGCTATTAAATCATTGACTGCTTCATTATATATGGCAATAGTAGGAAGAGACTACTTCAGCATTTAAAAGGCTTTGCAATAAATATTCGAAAATGAGGAATAAAACAGGAGCTCGCTTTACAGGACAAAGTGCTGGCATCAGCACAATGCTGAGGACTGCAAGGTCTCCTCCTGCACTGATTCCTTTCATTCCATGTAAACTCAACAGGAGTCGAGCAAAATTACTAACAGCAGACCAAACCTTCCTAAGGTAACTCCAATGATTCTGATAGACATCATATGATCAGGAGTCAAGTGGTCAACATGTCCCGTGACCAAACCACAAGGAACGACTCCGACTAGAACTATTCTAACAAAGGCAAAGTGCTAACTAAAGCAAGACTCAGTCATAGTCCTGAGACTTGTGTTTTTAAAGCCTTTTGTACAAATTACAGTCAGGGGATTGTGGGGAGAAAAGGTCACAGGGAAAACCTATGAGGGAGCGGGATCGCTGAGTGAGTGGATGGGCCAAATGATCTCCTATATAGGAGGAAGTCTGGAAGACAGGACTGAATCGCAAAAATACCTGAATAACTTCTTTGCGTAAATGAGTTAGTGTTGGTGGCTAAGGACCATTCCAAGGTTACAGCTCCCCATCAATGACTGTAAATATCAGAGGAGCCTGGTGGTTTCTAATTATATCTAAGGTACATCAATTATAATTAGCTTTTCTGACATACAAGTAGCCATTACACTTGATGTGCTGGAGGCAGCATTTCAAATTGATTCCATTGCTCCTTCATCATGTCTCTCCGTTTTAGACTTGTTTGTGTTTGTACCCGAATGAGTTGACACAGAAGCAGCTCAGTGAGCCTTGTTGTTGGCAGCTGGCCCGTCCCATGGGGCTCCAGAATCATTAGTGTTTGTTCAAACAGGGGAGGCCCGAACCTTCCTTGTGGAGCCTGAGGAAGCACATGATTGGCCTCATGGTGGCTGTGAGCAATTGACACTGATTATGTTCCGAAAATTAAAGGACATTTCTAGTATCTTTTTCCCCTCGATTGTCCCAGGGGTTGGCCTTAGTCAATTTGGCTCTTCCTGAAGATTAAAGGGAGGGTGGGAGCACAAAAAGACGCAACTACCTGAGCTGCAGGTGCTTCTTGCATTTCCTGTCTTCGAATAAACAAAAGTAATGACATTTATTTGGGGTATAACCGGTTGGGATAACATCAATGGACCGGTAGATCTAAGCACTGTCCTTTAAAGTTGCTCAAAACAAAAGGACGATGACATGAAGCACCATTCTCTCATCCCAGACTGTAGAAGAGAGCAGCAAGCAATTCAACAACTTGACCGCAGGCAAGATAATACACTCGTCCTTTCCATCATCCTCTTAAAGCAACATCCACACAGGGAATATTTCACACCACATTTGTCCGATACCCTCTTCTGTGTTACTGCTCTACAATGACCATCCTCCCATCCCCTTCACCTAACCATATCAACACTGACTCACCCTTGTGTGGACACCCAGCTTCCCCTTAAATACATTTATGCCCGCCACCTCAACTATTCCTTTATGTCATGAGTTCCACAGTCCAGGTGCTCTCTGAATAATGACTATTTTTTACCTGAAATAGTCATTGGATTTATTGATGACTACCTTATATCTCATATTGATTATCTCAATTTGATGACTATGACTATAGGGCAGGCACGGTAGTGTAGCGGTTAGCATAACGCTACTACAGCGTCAGGGACCCGGGTTCAATTCCGGCCGCTGTCTGTAAGGAGTTTGTACGTTCTCCCCGTGTCTGCGTGGGTTTCCTCC